>FIZV01036154.1:0-13057 GCA_900050545.1 Trionymus perrisii | reverse complement strand
TAAAATTTTTTGTGAGGCCTGAACAGATCATTTTTGAAGAAAAAAAAAAAAAAAAAAAAAAAAAAAAAAAAAAAACACAAATAAATAATGGAGATTACTTGTTTGCTCGTCTTAATAACGAAAAATCAAAATGCTTTCTTCAATAATACTACTTTTCTTCTATCTCTACTGTAATTTCAAAGAATTAAATAAGCAATAAGTGCATACAAACCAACAACCAATTAAAATGGTTGTCGGTTTACTATTAATTGGTATTTGATAGTCATCACACTGATTAAACAAATATATGCATAGGTACCTAATTTCAGGGAATTCAAAAAATAAAACATGACCGTCGTCATGCTGAAGGAGAAGTAAGCCGAGTTGAGCGAGTATTTCAATTTTTCCAAAGTTATTTTAATGTACAGTTTACTTACACATCAAAATGAAAGAACTAAACTGAACTTCATAAAAAAGTTTTTGAAAGCCAGTACATTGAAAATCTTGTTAGAAGTAATAACTTATCCTAAGTTTTAAAATATTTTCGAATTTTGAATCGAAAATGAATTAGGCCTATAGCTAAAGGGAAAAAATACATAATGAGTGAATTGCATGACACTAACTGATAATTTTTTCGTTGACTTTGACCAGTTACTAAAAAATAATAATGAGTAAATTATTTGCATATGTTTTCTAATGATAAATTTACTTAATTTAAAAAAAAATCAAGCAAGTACCCAACTAATAAATGTAGATAAGTGAGTATATAGCACAATGATGCATAAATTTATGAAATTTTCTAAAATACTTACACCACTATGTATAACATACTTTAATAGGTATGAAACTGTTTCATGAACAATTACCGTTTTCCCGTTGATTTCAAGAATAATAATGAAAAAACGCGAACAATAACGTATTTTTTCTAACCACTGAAGAGAAGCAAAACGTACAACGTGTTAGCACAACAGGCGGCAGAATACTGCTTTGAAGGAGTATTGCTCTCAAGCAATTGAGTAAAATGCCGATGCGTTGCTATCGCAATAATATCTGCGTATAGCAGAGATTGAAGGATTTTTCAATTTAAAAAAAAGGTATGAATAAAAATATTGTTTATCTTTTCAATATTAGGCCTATACCAAGACGTATTTTATAAAATAATTGAAAAATTTTCTTATTGCAAAAAATTTGGAGAATTTTAGTACCTATAAAATATTCAGAGGTTTTCCATCATTCCTCAAACACAAAAAATTCAAAATTTTGTGTAAGTACTTTTTCCAAAAAATATGAGAAAATTTGATTTTTTTAAAATTCAGAGATTTTTCAATTTCAAAATTCAGATTTTTTATCTACAAAAAATCGATGTTTTTATCAGGAAAAAAATGAGAAAATTCAAATTAGAGTATCAAATACATGCTGAGTAACAGAGATTTTTTCATTCCAAAAAATTGAGAGAATTTTGGTAATATTAAAAATTGAGAGCTTTTTTATTTCAAGAAATTGGAGATTTTTTATTCTCATAAAAACACCAAACTCAGAAAAATCAGAGTTCTAACATGGATATGTTTTTTCCGCTGGGGTTAATTCCAAAATCCCGCGAGACCAAAATTTTTTCATCAAGTTCAGTAGATATAAGATATTCCTTCTGGCGCAGTTGGAGATTTTTCTATTTCTCCTCCCTACTTTTCTTTTTTTATCGGATCTTCCCCCCTAATTTATATTTTATCGGATCTTCCTCCCTATAAAAAATTTATTTTTCCCTTTCTTATATTTTTGTCTTTTTTCAAACAAAAATTAATCTTTTTTCTCTTAATTTTTAATCAAGTTATGACAAAAAATTTATAAATTTTTGTATCCTTTTTAAGTAATTTCCGCTATTTCTTAGATAGGTAATGTATGTTCTGGCGCAGTTGAAGATTCTTCATCGACGATCATAATGAATGAGACAATTCATCCGAAATTACACAATCAAGCTCAAGTACCTCTACCTATCTATCAAAATATCTAAAAACAGAATTCTAATGTCGCATTGATTGAATACAGAGTGAACGTTTTTGACAAAATGTAGATAGATATTAGATACCTACATTAATCGAGCTGGATTTTAGCCAAAATAGGCTTGACAATTTATCTGAAACTTTATACGTATGTATTATTCAGTAGTTTGAAAATGCCCGAAGTTTGATATCTCGCATTCTTCTTCGTAACTTACCTACTGGTGAAAAATTAGCCAGAGGGGGTAGACTTACTTGTTTATTACTAGTACCTTTATAATGTTTTTTCTTGATTAAGTAATTTATATCTAATTTAAATTTGATTTAAAGATCAATAATTTATTCTACTTTTTGGGAAATCTTCAAGCTACGAAGGCAATACCGAATGGAGAGAAACACAATGTAACTCAGACATTGAATAATTCATAATTAGCGGTGGACGAGGTTGCAAAAATTAAAACATACTAGTATAGCAAATCCAAAGACATTTTAATATTCATTAAAAAAAATTACAATACATGATAGAAGTTATGTCCAATTTTAAACATTCTGTGGCGTACGTTATACCTGTATGGGCAGGCGTACATTAAACCTATAAACATTATTTCTCCATTATCTAATTAACATGAAATTTCAGAAAAAAAATTGAACAAAGTTGAAATAGAAATGGCCATACAGTAAATTATAAACAATTAATTACAAGAGAAGCTTATGAAAAGCACCAAATTAGACCAATAATTTTTTTTAAATCACGCTGAAGTGATCTTTCTTTTACGGTTAGAAAAAATTATGCAAGTACAATTTACATTAATTCAATATAGTAATTTATTCAAATAATAAAATACTTAGATACGCAAATACGGTTAGTAAACGCAACCAATGCGGAGATGTACACAGTTACTTACGTATGCTTGGTCCCACTACCAAACATTCATATGACAACTTTTAAAATTTTGGAAACCCAACTTGATAAGGCAAATTTTGGAGATATGTAGTAAATCACACTAAATAAAAAAAAAATTCATTACGCAGATATGTTTATCCATTCAAAAAATTAAAAAATGTTAATCACCTCAGTACGTGTTACTCTTCAAAATACGAAATTTTGAGTCGAACAAGGAAGTTGCAGCTGACTCGCCGGAAATTAAAAACGAAGCAGCTATTTGCGATATCCTGTATTTCTTTAAGCTTCGTAACAAAGATATTGTAATTTAAATATGCTTAACAAGTATTTTAATCTGAAACGAATACAAATAGGTATAAAAATAAATATCAACCAAAAAAAGAATTTTAGTTACATCGAGAAACTGCTTAAATTGTACCGAAGACATGTTCAATTTTTATCGAATTTTTTACTCATGTTCAAAACATAATCGATGAATTGAGAATTACACTAGAAGATACATTTAAAGACGCGTTAACGCAAATTGGGTAATTTCAAGTGAATAATATCATGTACATCATACTCCCAGCGATTATACGATATCAAATGTATAAATTAAATTTAAAAATAGTATAGAAAAACCACATTAACGTAAAAAAAAAAAATTAAAAATTTAATTATAACTTCTCGAAACGTTATTAAACGACAGAATTAACATTAACATCGATTGCAGGGGAATGAAACGTACATACAGCAAGCATGATTTCGAACGAAATTCTTTTTCAATTTTTTGGAGCTATAGATTCGGCCTATAATGTGGAACAGCTACATTTCAAACCCCTATTCACAGAATGATTTATTTGTCCAACGCGGTATTGGTTTTAATAGCGATTACGCATTCTTCTCCACATGATTTTAAAACAGTGCACTACAAAATGAATACAGCGTAAGAACGACATGTTGTAAATATCAGTACGTACGTACATAGTTCTAGTAGTTTACTCACCAGCAATTCTTTTCCACCATCGTATTCGGATTTCAACTGAGTACCCAATTCACCATCGGGAAGTTTGAGGTCTTCACGCAAGTCTCCGTTATCAGACATCAAACTCAAATATCCATCGTCAGAAATAGCGATCAGCTTGAAACATACAAATTAAAAGATGAGCATATTGCTCGATAATTTAAACTCTTGTCAGTTGTGCTGAATTTACCTGATAATCTTCACGTTTTACATGTGGAACATCCATATTATGAGTAGAAGGACAAATATCTTCGTACTTTTTACCAGAAAAAATATCCAATCCAACAAGATGAACCTTAGCATGACCGTGTTTTCCAGTTTTCGAAGTAGACATATCGACAATTTTACAGGGACGAGCCTAAAACACATCATCATATGTAACAAACGGTAAGAAATTATGTCATAAGCGCAGAAAATTGCATTTTCAATATAACTTTACCTTGAGCATTACAAAACCGTTTTTCCTCAAAGCAGAGCATTGCATCGGGTAAGTAGTGGATGCACCAGAGTCTCCGGTATCGAAGTGGGTATCTTCAATATCTGCCATAATGTCAAGTTCTGTAAAATCGGTAGTAATGAAAACACTATTAATGTCACTTCACGAATGGAACTCTTTGATTTATGTTGAACCGAAAGATGTTGATTAAAAGGTAGGCGTTAAAACTTGAAGCGAAGAACAGAGAACATTTCTATAAAACACGTAACACAGCGACACACCGACAACGAGCAAAGTGTTTCTTCGAATTATTAGTTAGGCGTTTTTAAATAAAATCATGATCATACGCGTATAATCACATGAAATTAATTAGAATCACAATGTAATATATACTCACTTTAAATGAAGAATAAAGTTACTAAAGTAGTTGAAAGAATAAAAACTTCGGATTTTCCAAACTCGATTATAACTAGCTAAACGCTTAAAATTATATAAATTATATTTATAATTTTACTAAATAACAAAACGTGTATAAAATACACGTGAAAAATTAGAAATTTATTTTGTCAAAATCGTGGAGTTGGCCGAAAGATCGGTATTCAGAAAGCACAAAGTAAAGAACCAGTAAACTAATCGCCGTTTTCAGCGTATCATCTCAACGATGAGGAGTGAAGAAAAGTACTACAAAAGTTGTGTTTTGTGCTATTTCCGTTTTGTACGTCTTGTATGTACTTGTAGGTTTGACCTAGGGTTTGACCTAACTTGATTTTGAACAGAACCAGTTTTGGTTTTGGTTTCACATTTCAATTAAAAATTATATTTTGGTTGGCAATCATATGAGTGACCGTAATAATGTCGTAATTTCTTCGTAAAAACGTGTTAAAAACTTAAAAACACAAAACCTACAAGTCATCGATTGCCGATTTATCGTCACAGGTCACATGCATGTCACATGATGAGTCACATGATTTGTTTGTTTTGAAGTTTGTTCCTTGCCCTTCTTTGTTATCGTTTCAATGTCTTTGTATTGCGGTTGTGAATCGTAATTCGTTAAGTCGTCGTAGTTCTTAATTTGTCTTTCGTGGTTTATATATTTTACATTATTCTATCGAATATTTACTTTTATCTTGGTTTTTATCGGACGTGGTACTTTTTGCTTACTCATTCGATTCATTTTCGGTTAGTAATTCAACTTTTTGTTCATATTTTTGTAATGAGTGTCAACTAAACTGTTCAAAATGTATTTGATTTCGTGTGTACTATACGCACTTTTTGCGTATGTGGTTGTGGACAGTGCGTCGATAAAAAATGAATTCGACTCCGCTTTATTGGGTCCGGAACAGTGCTTAGATTCGAGCTATTGGTGCACCAATTTCACTACATCAGTCGAATGTAATGCCGTGAACCATTGTATCCAAGTTGTGTGGTCTAATCAACTACGTATGTATGGATCTTGTGGCAGTTGCGAATCTGAAATTCAAAATATTCGCGATAACATCGACAGTAATGTGACAAAAGCAGCGATGGAAGATTTATTAGACAGCATTTGCGATCTCAATTTCGTAACTGCTCTTTTCCGCAAAACTTGTACGACGTTGGTGAATAAATACATCGATTACAATTTTAACGAATTACTAGACCTTTTGACGTCTGAAGTGGACCCTTCCACTATATGTCATTTACTGGGATTCTGTTCGAGTGCTGAAGAGCCTGAATCATCTTACGAAGACGATGCTGTTGTGCGCTTCGATAATATTGAATTACATTTCCCGGCCAAGATGTTGAATTTACCAAATATGAACGACATTATGGGTGGCAATCGTTGTACGTGGGGTCCTTCTCAGTGGTGCAGTAATTTAACATCGGCTCGTGAATGTCACTCGCATACCTATTGCTTAAAAAATCAATGGACGAAGACCGAGTTTCCCGAGGATGGAGATTCCGTGTGTCAAATTTGTAAAGATATGGTGAAACAAGCTAGAGACCAGTTGCAAAGCAATGAAACTCAAGAAGAATTAAAAGAAGTTTTTGAAGGATCGTGTAAACTGATTCCCATTAAAGAGGTTGCCAAAGAATGTATTTCTGTGGTCGATCAGTTCATTCCTGAATTGACTGATATGTTGGTTTCCGCCATGAACCCTACTGCTGTCTGCTCTGTCGCAGGGTTATGTAATAATGCACGTATCGATAAATTACTCGCTGCAAACGTTGGTACGAATTCTGAATTAAAGATGGATACCTGCGTTAATTGTACCGTCGCATTTACCAGCTTGGAAAAATTTTTACACCAGAATTCCAAGGTCACCGTATTGAATAGATTGCTACAGGTATGTGGTGAATTGAGCTCGTTTTCCGATTCTTGTTCCACGCTAATTGCTGAACGTTTCGACGATTTGTATGAATACTTGCTAAATCTCCAACCATGGAGTGCGTGTCATATGTCTGGAATGTGCGCTTATAAATACCATTTTCATCCTCAACCTGAAGACGCTGTAATGATTGAAAAAGCCGAACGTATGCTTAAACAATCGGACGATTTGCCTTGTGACTTATGCAAGCAGTTGGTTACACATTTTAAAGACGTTCTCATTGCCAATACCACCGAAGATGAGTTTTTACAAATTTTGAAAGGTATGTGTAAACAAGCGGGAAGTTTCGAAAAGGAATGTACGCAGTTGGTCGAAGAAAATTTCAAAGTTATTTATGACTTTTTAACCAAAGAATTAGATCCGCCGAAAATTTGCGCCGAAGTTAACCTTTGCCCTAGAAAAAACTTCGTCAGCGATATTAATTTAAATCTCATTCAAGATAAATATACACCTGTTATAAATACCCCGGTTCAAGTTTTATCGCAGGCGTCGACGAACTTAAGCAGCGCTACGGAATGTAGATTTTGTAAATTCATCATTCAAATGGTGCAACACGAAATAGAAAATCCGAAAATTGAGGAAGATGTAGAGAAAGCTTTGAAAAAAACGTGCAAATTAGTTCCAAAATCGGATGTTGCCAAGTGCGATAAGTTTGTTGAAATGTATTCCCAGATACTTATCGACTTGTTATCTAAAGAAACGGATCCTGGTATTGTATGCGCTACTATCGATCTATGTCCGGACGTGCGCTTGATTACCAACTTTGCATTTTGTCCGCTCTGTCAAAACGCGTTACATTTCATTCAAACTGAAATGGAAGATCCTAAAACAGAACAAGAAATTGAAGATTCACTGAAGAAGGTTTGTAACATGGTACCCGAAGCTGAATTGGCACAGTGCAAGGAATTCATTTCTCAATATTCCGCTTTAGTTATCAGCGTTTTAGCCGAAGAAATCGACCCTTCGTTAGTTTGCCCCGCGTTGAAATTGTGCCCCGCCTTAACCGCTTCACAAAATCATTGCGAATCTTGCACTCAAACGATGAACTCGCTCATTAAACCAATAAAAAATCCCACTCCTCTTTCGATCTACCAAGGTCTAAAAACTATGATGAAATCATTACCGAAAAATTTAACCATGACTGGAATTCAAATGCGACTCGAACATTCTAGCGAAATTGTCGATATGCTGATGGCAGAATTCAGTCCCGAAGAAGCTTGCACATATTTGAAATATTGTAACCAGTATCCTCGATACGAGGTTTTGACCGGTGGCGATATCGAATCCAACGAAATTGAAGCCATTTCCAGCGACGTTATCTTCAATACTGTCTCGGCACCATCGTGCGAAGTTTGCGAATTATTTGTCAAACTATACGAAAGCAAACTTACCTCTAAAACTTCCGAAAAAGAATTGGAACAGCTATTCATTAAATATTGCGATCACTTGACCGACAAAGAATTGCAACAAAATTGTACCAATATGGTGGATAAATACGTTCCAAAACTTTTCGATTTGCTCAAAAAGGACGTTACTCCTAAAGAACTGTGCCAGTTGGCGAAAATTTGTCCGGCATTTTCCAGTGCCCGTTCGTTAGAAAAATGCCGTTCTTGCGAAGTTGCTTTAGGTTCGTTGCAAGGAATTCTAAGTGATCCGTATGTCATGAATGCCGAATTTTTAAAATTGGATAAAATTTGCTCCTACGTGAATATAAAAAGTAGAAAAATTTGCGACATGGCAATTCTCACTTTGGGACGACAAATCGAAGGCATCGCTCTTGGCATTCCAAGTTGGTATTATTGTTCCAAAATTGATATGTGCCCGTATAAATCTGAATTGATTCAATTCGAAGAGTGCTCCAAAGGCGAATCGTTCTGGTGTCTTGGTAACGAGACCGCCGTTGTTTGTGATAAAGTAGAATATTGTCAGGATAATGTGTGGAAATCCGACCAACCTAGTCTTAATTAAGTGATGGTTATATTGTATGATTTTTTTTTAAATTTTTTTTTTCATCGGACGTTACTTCTTTTATATTATCATAAAGTGTCTTAAGTTTTACTTGTATTAGAAGAGTCGTGTCATACATATTCGATAAATCTCCTAATCATACGCACCATTTAATGTATGTATAGAAATCAAATTGACGTGGTCGAACTTGTATTTTTATTTTTTTTTATTTTAACGTTACCCCAATCAACAAGATGTTCTGTATTTTATTTTTATCGTAATTGTTTAATAATGTACGTACTACGTACGTCAAAGAATTATTTTTTATTTACTTCCTAGAAATGTTCTGAAGATTTATGATTACGTACACTTATGTGTTTGATTTTTTTTTTTGAATTTGTCATCTTGAAAATATAAGTAAGCACAAATTAAAAAGGGTACATTACCATTAGCTATGTATTTTTAACTTTTAACCTGAATGCACTACGATTTCTGTCGATTTGGTTGATTTATACATTAAGGGTTATATTATGTAATAATATTGTGATGTAGAAATTAGAACATTCGATTTTTTGTATAGTATTTTTTCTTATAATATCGAAAATGTTGGTATAATATTATTAATCTCATTCCTATAATAAAATTCTAAAATGACGTAATTTATTCACTTCAAATAGCTTTGTGTAGCGAAGTAAATATTTTGCCTGATTGTGCACATTTCGATAGTCTTCTATGAATCATCATCATCATCTTCATTAAATTATCTCACCCTGTTTCTATTGTTATTCCTCAATTAGTACTCCGGAAAGCAGTTGATATGATGAATAGTGTATCTAATATCTATCTACTTGAGTTTTTAGAATGTTTTTTTCAGCACAATGGCGCTCATCTCGATTTAATAAAATGAAATTAATATCCCACATTATGGATTGTGAGTAGGCACTAGGTAGAGGTACCCGTATTACGAATTTGTAGAAATATGTAAGAGCACGATTTTCCTTGTTGGCATTGGTTTGGCACTACGAAAGAAGTACCGAATAAATCGTGAAAATTCGTCCAATGAGATGTTAGCAATTTTATCAACACTCTTCCTATGTAATTAAATTCATTGCGGTTAAATTGCTTCGCAAAATTTCAACGTAAGCTATCAACTACTGATCGTTAATTCATTGCTCATATACGAGCTTTGTAGTTTGTACAATGTACATGAATGTTGGGTGGCTTGGCTAACTGGCTATAGTCGGTAAAGAAATAATCCACGTATTTACAATTTGAACTTCGTACACTACCACGTATGTATCATGTCAACGTGTGAGTGTACTTAAACTTATAGCTACGTAAACGTATTACGTTGCCATACGCGCATGCACATTCTCGTAAGTACAAAGTTACTATGTATGTCTACGTATGTACAATAGGCATAGGTGATTTAAGGTGTAAAAACCTGCCTATTGAAAGTAAGTACAAAGAACTTTGACGATGTACCTTACCTAGTACCTAACTACCTACTCGTACATTGGTGGGTCCTGTTTTGATTTACTCAGTACCTAAAACTGTTTCACTTTATGAGATCACGTTTTTATTTTCCGCTTTCAACTGAATTTTAAGGGCTGCGTTCACGCTTGCATGAAATTGGGAATTCTCGATTTCATATTATGAAGGTATAAACAAACTTGAGAAAAATCTGATTGGCTAAAAGTTTGTTTATACCCAATTTGAAATCGAGAATTCCCAATTTCACCAATTTCATGCCAAGCGTGAACGCAGCCCACCTGCTTAAAATTCTCAGTTAAAAAACAATTTTTGTAAATATTGTTGAGAAAAAAAAAATCAAAGATACGAATGTATGATTAATAAACGACGTTCTATGTATTCGCGATTATACAAATTCTCCCATTCAACTTAAAATGGTACTTCACGTCTAAAAAAAAAAAAATGGGCATAAATTACAAAATATTTTATTTACAAATGCTCAAATAATAAATACAACAAAAAAGGGGACGAAAAAACAGGATGAAGGGACATAAACAACAATCCGTACGACGAATAAAAAAATATTCATCGAATATAATGAAAACTATGTACACGAATTTATAACACCTACTTCGATTTACAATAAAACAGATCGTACCACGTTAGAATTACGTACTTGAAAGCGGATTCTGACGTTTGAGAAAAAAAAAAAAAAAATAGCACTACACATATTCCAACATCTTCGCCATTCCGCGAGAATTATAAGTAAAAATACTCTGAGGCTGTTTCGTCTAATCAGTTAAAAAACTACAACAAAAAAAAGAAGGAATAAAAGGAAAAGGATCGGCTTCTATACACAAAGGTGTAAATTATGATCAACATTACGAGTACATACTTTCTCAATTCAGAAAAAAAAAATTGTCAATATTTGTACGTTGTAGAACAACGAACTCCTTCTTTTTTAAGATTGCTCGATACTCGATCCATTAAAAATAAAAAATATCTCGCGTTGATTAAAACGTATCCAATACTTGAGAAAAATTTCGTATCTTACGTACTTAAAATACCTAAAAGGATGAACAGGGGAAAGGGAGGAGGGGAGTTGACTAGTACAAGATAATCGTAATGAATTTATGTTCGATTTTATCCATTATAGAAAAAGAGAAGATGGATGCATAAAAGGCGAATTTTCCATTTCCCGTTTCTCTAATCTATAGATACGATAAACAGGAAGACATCCGGCCAATTCGTTCGACGATAGGAATTCATTGCAAAGACGAGAATAAAAATACATTTTGCAACGATTTTGCTTGACATAAAAAAAAACATGCCGAGAAAAATATTCTTATCGTCGCATTCGCTAATCAATCATTAAAGTCGTCAAAATCGAATATTAGCTCCATGGATCTGACAATCATCGGGAAGGGATCAGTCCGGGGTTGGTATTTGCGACGAGGTGGCTTCAATTATCGTTGGCTGAAATGTGATCGGCGGGTTGACCATTTGCGAATCTGTTCCACATAATTCGGTATAATTTTTCTAATCCTTGGGCGTAGAATTGGCAATCGAATAAGGTGCTTTCGCTTCTTGCCACCCATACTTTTGCTCGCATAGCTTTTAAACTGTTGAAAAAAAAAGAAATAGACGCATTAGCGAATGACTTTTTCGTTTTTAAAATTTTTGAACCACCCTTACTATTCTTTATCGGTTCCTAATCTAATGGCGATATTTGTATATTCTTCTCTGGTCCTGGCGATAAGCTCCGGAACACCTAACGTGGCCAATTGCGAAGCAGCCACACGAGATGCCAAAGTCTCACCTACAAAAACATTAGTAAATTACCAAAAGAACGATTTTTCCCATCCCATTTTCAAGCTTTTGCTTTAATTATCAAATTTACCTGGTAATGTTACCACCGGCGTGCCCGTCCATAACACATCCATGCTGGTGGTGTGTCCGTTACATAAGGGCGTATCGAGGCAGACATCAGCCAGCTGGCCTCGTCTTACGTGCTCTTCTTTGGCGGCGACGTTGCTAAAGAGTATTCTCCCGGGAGCTATGCCTAGTGATTGAGCCGTGGCTTGCAAATGCGCTTCGCCCACTGCTGGGAATCTCAGTAACCAAATGACCGCGTTAGGAACTCCTTTTAAAATCTGCGGAACACGAGAAAAAATTAGATCAATTTCTAAAATTACTAGAACGAGATAAGGTCGATGGAAAAAATAAGTACCTAAGTATATAAAAAATTTCGATTCTGAATTCGAAAATTTGGCAACACTGGAGTTTGGAATTTTTTATTTTAAAAATCGTTAATGGAAAATTTGTCAAAAAAATGGAATTAATCGAAATAAAACAACATCGACAACAAATAGCCCGAATAAGGAAATTAAATTACATATTGGTTGAGCGAAAATGTTTTTGGACTTTGAAATGTTCCTTTCGGTGCCCTGATTAATTGCCAAAAAGTTCCCACACCTTACCCCTCATTTAGCCCCTAAAGGTGAACCCAGAGAGCTACCTCGTTGGGTTGATGTTTTTCGATTTCAACTCCTATGTTTCAGGCAAAAAGTTATCATAGCTAAAATTAAAGTAAATAAGATTTGCAACAAAAAAGCATAAACAAATTTTTGTCGAAAAGCGAACGGGTGGCACAAAAAAAAACGCATAAAAATACACAGGATGAAAAAATTGCTCCATAAGAAATTTCATGTACTACAAATCAATGTTCATTTGGAACTTATTTTTAGGGTTCCGTCCTACGGAGCGGAAGCCCTATTGCAATCACTAATTCATCATTTTCATTTTCATCGTCTTTTTTCAGTTTTCAGTACGCGACAGTAGCGCTTTTAAAGATGAACTAATGTTTAAAAGTTTGAAATGCACTCTATTGGTGTCGAGTACAATATTGTACTGATAATGGATACCAGGCTAATGATTTTATTCTTCACTTTT
>FIZV01036061.1:0-13689 GCA_900050545.1 Trionymus perrisii | reverse complement strand
AGTGTGATTCCTAACTAGTTTTTCTATTCGATGATTTTTGTATCCTAGGTTTTTAGCAATTTTATTTATGTTTTTTAGTTCAGTATTTTTGTTTTCTTTCGAAATAGGTAGGTTTATACATCTATAGATCATGCTGTTGAAGGCTGCCATCTTTTGGCAATGAGGTTGGTAAGAGTCTGCCGGAATGTAGTTGTCAGTGTGAGTAGGCTTTCTATAGATGTCAAATTCAAGTTTTTTATCTGTTCTTTTTATGAGGATGTCCAGAAAAGGCAGTTTATTGTTAGATTCGACTTCATGAATGAATTTTATTGTAGGATATTGACTATTAAGAATATTTATGAAGTTTTTGATGTCAAAGTTTTCAGGAATTATGCAAAAGATATCGTCGACATACCTAACCCATATATCACGAAAGTTCCTATTCTCTTTTTCTGTGAGCCTCGTTTCAAAATGGCTCATGAATATGTTGGCGATGAAAGGAGATAAAGGATTGCCCATAGCTGTGCCTCCTACTTGTTGATAGAAATTGTTGTTGAATTGGAAGATGTTTTGTTTCATACATAACAATGCAAGCTCAACCAATTCATTAATTTTTGAGTCAGGAATGTTCTCGTTTTCTAACCATTCTCTGATGATTTTGATAGTTTCTTCAATAGGCACGCTACGGAATAAATTTGTAACATCGAAAGAAATGAGCCGATCAGTGGATTTTATTTCAATGTCTTTTGAGTCGCTGAGTCAATTCGAAATTATTCTTGATTTGAAGTGTGCTTGGGAAAGGTATTTTTTGGAACTCTTCCACAAGCTTTTTGGCTATGTTGTAAGTCGGAGCATTAATGTTCGAAACGATCGGTCTCATGGGAATCGCCGGCTTATGTATTTTAGGTAAACAATATAACTTAGGCACTCTAGGGTTAGATGGTATGAGTTTGTTTCCGTGTTCTGTTTTCTTGAGGCAATTTTTAGCTTCTCTGACCATCGTGTTGAGCGGGTTCTTAGTCAGCATATTGTAAGGTCCGTTATTGAGCAGGTTTTCTACTTTTCTGTTGTAGCTGTCTCTGTCCATAACTACCACGGAATTGCCTTTGTCTGCTTTCATGTACAGGAGGTTCCTCTGCTTCAGTTTGTTTATCGTTTCTTTATAATTATTCGTCGGCGCTTTCGTAGGTACAGTGCTTTTTAGTGCCTTGGTGCACTCGTTTTTTATTCGTATTTTCGTTTCCCAATGAACTCTGTGCGTGGCTGTGTCTATTTCGGTGATGAGATCTTCTAACGGTGTCATTGTCGGTGGTAAGGCGAATTTTAATCCTTTGTTAAGCAGCTGGATCTCTTTTTCACTCAGCTCCTCGTTCGTCAGGTTAACCACATTTTTGATATTATTGATGCGTGGTTCAGGTGTTGAATGCCTGGTCATGTTTTGTAATTTCCTCTCCAGTTTTGTAGTTTTTTTGCGACGTTTGGTTTCGATGGTGTTGTACATTTTCCCCTCGAACGACTCCCATTCCACTGGATGAGTTTCTTTTGATAACTTTTTGTGAGCGAAGTAGCAATAGGGCTGCCAAGTCTGACGTCACAAGTCACGTGATAGCACAGAAAACTGAGAAAACTACTGATAATTATTCTTAGGGGGAGATTTTATAAATTTAACACAGGAAAATATGGTTTTTTCAATTTATTAAAAAAACTAGTGATTTTCAAGAAAAATTCGTTTGAAGTTTTTTGTAGCCGTGAAAATTTTACGTGTGGTGAAAGTTTTTTGGAGTGTGAAACTCGTTTGGTTACGGAGATATGAAGGAATTAATTGCGATGTTTACGTATTTTTGAATTCTCTAAAACAGACAAAAAAGGACTACAAAATACACAAGTCATGATATTTAAGGCGTAACCCAATTGACAATTTATCTGGCATTATGCTCGCATGCCTAGCATATTACTAGCATGGATAACAGTGTACTAGCATTATACTAGCATACAGCTAACATTAGCACTGATGAAACGTTTTCTTATTATCCAAAATCTAGCATAACACTGGCATGAGATGAACTAGTACTTCCGTACTATCATAATGCTGGTATAAATGCAGCACTTCATTAGCACATAATACATCACTCATGTGCTAGCACATGTATACTAGCATACTGGAAGCATTATACTCGTATGAGATAAACTAGCACATATGTATCACTATAATGCTGGCATAAACATAGCACTTCATTAGCATGCTGTATACTAGCCATAGGGCAGCACTTGTCCACAAGAATAATTCTAGCCATATGCTAGCATACATAGTTACTCTGGGAAACATAACATAGCATATCTGTAGCATTGTACTGGCATGTGATAGGCAGCATCACTAGCACTAGTATGGCAGTAAAATGCTAACATCATGCTAGCACTTTCCCTCTAAAAATTTTTTAACAGCCAAAACCCTAGCATCGAACTAGCATGCAATACACTAGTCATGTGTTCGCATGCATACTAAATTAGGACATTCCTAGCATTATGCTAGCACATGAAGTTTCTTTGGAAAATGGATAGTAGCATATTAGTAGCATTATACCGACATGCAATCACTATCACCTGCATGCTAGCAAAATGTTAACATCATTCTAGCAAGTTTTCTGTAAAAAAAATTATATCTGCCAAGCCCCAGCATTGTACTGATATGCAATATACTAGCAATGTGCTAGCATGTATACATTAGAACATTCTTAGCATTATGCTAGCACGTACAGTTCCTTTTGAAAATGGATAGCAGCATATCAGAAGCATTATACTGACATGCAATCACTATAACCTACATGCTAGCAAAATGTTAAAATCATTCCAGCAAGTTTTCTCTAAAAAAAATTATATCAGCCAAGCCCTAACATTGTACTGACATGCAATATACTAGCAAAGCTAGTAATGTGCTAGTATGTATACATTAGGACATTTCTAGTATTATGCTAGCACGTACCTACAGTTTCTTTGAAAATGGATAGTAGCATATTAGTAGCATTATACTGACATGTACCACCTACAATACCTGCATGGTAGCAAAATGATATAATCATTCTAGCAAGTTTTCTCTGAAAAAAAATTTACTAGCCAAGTCCTAGCATTATACTGAGTAATGTGCTAGCATATATGCATTAGAATATTCCTAGCATTATGCTAGCACATACAGTTTTTTTTGGAAAATGGATAGTAGCATATTAGTAGTATTATTATACTGACATGTAATCACCACCACTTGCACGCTAGCAAAATGACAACATCACGCTAGCATGTTTTCTCTAAAAAAAAAATATCAGCCGAACCCTAGCATCATACTGTCATGCATTGTACTTGCCAAATGCTGGAATGTGTATACCCACATATTTCCATCATTATGCTAGTATAGTATATGTACAGTCTCCCAATAAAATTTTTAATACTTAACACATATGTGGCATTAATATGTCGTGTTATAATGAGCAGCAACACCAGCACTTCTATGCTAGCAAAATGGTAACATCATGTCGCTAGCTCGCTACTAGGATTTTTTCTCATAATAAAAAATAAAAAACATGCAATTTGTGCATAAGAGAACTGCCTTTTCTTTCTATTCAACACTAGAGAGCTCAAATTCCAAAAGTTCCAAAAAGCACCTAAGTACACTGGTTCCTCTATATTTCATCGTGTCTAACACCATCTGAAAGTCATGTCTTCCATCATTTCAACGTTTTCAGCATACGACAATACCCTAGGAATTTAAATCCCCCTTCCCTACACCATGCCTCACCCCACTCTTCGAAAAAATATTGTAAAATTTGAATTCATCAACCTCAATAACATACATATCGATGTGTCACACCGAGAAATTTAGATTCCCGCCCCTAGAAAAACCAATTAAGAAAACAATTTTCATATAAAAGTTGCTTTTGCTTATACCAGGTAGTTAAGTATAGTATATTAGATGCCTATTTTGAGATTGGGGGAGTGCATTGTGTATGTATGTACGGATGTATGTACACTAGCATATTTCTAGCATTAAACCAACATTTTAAAGTTTCTTTGGGAATTTCATAGAACTCATCATCCTCAAGTTGATAAGCTATTTTAACATTTACGTCAGAATAATCTTTTTCCATCACAATTTTAATCCCTTCACTTGCGTATTATCATTATAGATGTAATGATCGAAAATTCGAAATGTTTGAAAATTTTATGTAATGTGTAGCGTTATTAGTCACATTAAATTGGATTTACTGAGCAACGCGCATGCCAGTTTTTTCCCCGATGACGCCAAAATCCCCAAAATAAAATTTCATTTTGTCAATTTTTTTGCGGTTTTCTGTTTTAAATAATTAAAAATATACAAAACTGCGAAAAAATCTTTTTTATTTCACTTTAACGACATAATCAATCATAATTTAATCACACTTTGATTTAAAATTCATGATTTTTGACTTCCACGATACTACTCACTGCGTGACAAAATAATTTTGTAAAATACATTCTCAGTTTTCCATCAAAATTTGAGTGTAACACGTATTTCTGTTAAAAAAAAACTGAAATCGTCCAATTGGCGATAAATTGCCCAAACTGGCACCACTGCATGCTCTACGCTCTCGCTTTGCTCAGACAGTTGCGACTTACGATTCAAGGCCACACCAACGTTTTTGTATCTGACGACGAGTTGTGTTTGGTAGTGCAGTTGTGTTTGGTAGTGCGTTATCGCGTTTTATTTTCGTTTACATATGTGATCGCGTGGTGTTAATCTGAGTTTTGTGCTTCAATATACCAAGTTCAAATCAAAATCTGAGTTTTGTGCTTCAATATACCAAGTTCGAATCAAGGTAAGTCATGTTATAGTTTGTACTTCCTTATATTTTAATATTAAAATATGAACAACGTGGTGGTTTAAGATGCATCTACCATATTTAATCCTAACGATTTGGCCACTAAAGTTGACAAAACTCTCATAGGTGTGTAATAATTTCTGAAAAGGAGAGAGAAGCTTCTAGCACAATAAATTTGAAACTACGTTTCGAAAATGATTTAGAGGGAAATTGGTTATTAATTGTGTATTCTAAAACCGTATTCTGAGTACCCACTAACCAAACGTTACCACCACCACGTTGTTCATATTTTAATATCACGTAACTTTAGTTTTATACCCAACTCTTATATGTGTGTAATAATTTCTGAAAAGAAGAGAGAAGCTTCTAGCACAATAAATTTGAAACCACGTTTCGAAAATGATTTAGAGGGAAATTAATCATGTGTGTATTCTAAAACCTATTCTGACACACGCACCCACTAACCAAACGTCACCACCACGTTTTTCTTATTTTAATAACATGTATCCTTAGTTTTATACCCAACTCTTATAGGTGTGTAATAATGTCTAAAAAGGAGAGAGAAGCTTCTAGCACCATGAATTTGAAAATATGTTTCGAAAATGATTTATAGGGAAATTGGTCATTTGTGCGCATTGTGGCGTGTGCATGTACGTGTGAGACTTTGGAGTGTGAGTTGATGTGACAACAGTTTTTTTCTGATTTTTTGGCCTGTGATTGTAAATATGTAATAGCTACTTCGTGAAGTCGACTCCGTTCAAAATTTGTTAAATAATATTCGATGAACGTATTTTTTTTTACAAAAACTTTTCCAAAAACAATTCTTGAGTAATTTTTCCATTGAAAAAAAAAATTGATTTTGCAGGTATACAAAACTATTTACTTTGCAATTCAAAAATAATTTTTTCTAAATGTTATTTTTATTTATAAGAATGGAAAGAGGTCCTCTCAGTGATGAATGTAAGTATGCTAACATTTTAGTAGCATTTTAGAAGCATTTTAGTGGAATTTAAATAGCAATTTGCACAATGCTAACTATACTGTTCAAGAATAGGCAATATAATGCAAGCACTTCCTCAACTTGATACTAGCATAATGCTAGAATAATGCTGGTGAAAATTTTCAATTTTTGTACATTATCAAAAAACGATATTTCAAACATTTCAATAAATTGAATTAAAAAAAGAAAAAAAAGGATAATTTAAAAATTTGTTACAATATTAAATCTTTTAATAACTTTTCTGTTTATTTTTAAAACTCGAAAGAGGTCCTCTCACTGATGAGGGTGAGGATGCTAACATTTTAGTAGCATTTTAGAAGTATTTCAGTGGAATTATAATAGCAATTTGCACAATACCAACAAAGCTGTTCAAAAATAGGCAATATAATGCAAGCACTTCCTCAACTTAATACTAGCGTAATGCTAGAATAATGCTGATGAAAAATTTCAATTTTTGTACATTATCAAAAAACAATTTTTCAAAAAGAATATTTAAAAATTTGTTAGAATATTAAATTTTTCAATTATTTTTCTCAAATAAGTGAACACTTTGAAAACGTATGAAAACAATAGAATTCTTTTTCGGATTTGGAATAGACCTAGGTATATTATATTTTCTCAAAAATTTTTAGAGATGTCAAAAAGAAAATATTTATTCAGAAATTCTGAGATATCGAAGTCCAACATAATGAGAAAACTGGGCGCAGAAATGAATTTAATCGACAGAGAGGTATGAATTTCTAGTTTGAAGCAAAAAATATAACCTGTATGAAGAAAAAAAAAAATGGTCTTTTTTATGTTTATTTCAGTGGGATAATTTGAATTTGTCTGCTCCAAGTGATTTTGCTTCTTCCAATTATGAACGGGATAATTTCACTACTTTGAATTACGATAATCAACAATCGGATTTTCCTGACTACGAAACTAATAATTTGGCCGTTATTAATAACCAAAAAGAGCAATGTGAGTTGAGGGCTGTTGAATCTAGTAATTTTGATGTTTCCGATTACGATCAGTTGAATTTTTTAAACGAAAATCATGTTGATTTGGACGTATCAAACCAAAATGAGCAATGCGAGTTTTGGGCTGTTGGACCTAGCAATTTGGACGTTTCTGATAACGATCAATTGCATTTTTTAAACGAAAAACAAGTCGATTTAGATGTATCAAATAGCACCAATTGGCAATTGGAGTCTCTTGAGAATTCTGATCTTAATTCTGGCAATGCTGACAATTACCTTAAAAATGCCTTAAAAAATTGGGCACTTAACCATACCATAACTCGTGCAGCTGGTAATGATTTACTTAAAGTTTTGAGGAATTCAAATGAACGTTTACTGCATAAATTACCAATTGAGTTTAGAACCATAATGTCAACAAATTCTTCAAAAATTGCCTATACCAGGAAAGTTCTTACGTCTGGCCAATTTGTGTATTTTGGCATAGAAAATATTTTGAATAAAGTAGCAAATATTGCTGATTATATTGATATAAACAGCCCTGTTATATCCTTGACAATAAACGTAGATGGACTACCCATTGCTAAATCATCTTCGGTGCAAATATGGCCTATCTTATGCCGTATGAATAATTTGAAAGTATTTATGGTAGCAGCTTATATGGATGATTCTAAACCCCCCGATTCTTCAGAATTTTTGAACGATTTTGTTAACGAAGTAAATACTCTATACGCAAACAAATTAACGATTGGTATGAAAACATTTGCATTTGAAATTCGTAACATTACTGCTGATACACCAGCAAAGTCGTTTCTATACAATTCAAAAGGGCATACGGGGTATAGTAGCTGTTTTAAGTGCAGAGTGCATGGAGAGAATAATGGGAAACGCACCTACTTCAACGACCAAAATGCCCCAAAAAGAACAAAGAAGGATTTCCAGTCAAAAAAGGGTAACAGTTTCGTCACCAAAACATCATTATTGCTGTCTATTCAGAATTTTGATCCGGTTATGAAAACTCCATATGACTATATGCACTTGGTTTGCCTCGGGGTTGTAAAAAAACTAATTAGTTTATGGTTAGAAACGACAAAACCAATAAAAAAAAAGTTGAGTTCAAAACGGCAGAGGGTACTAGATGATCGTATCAAAAGGGTAATCATTTACTGTCCGACAGAATTTGTGAGAAAACCACGCAAAATTTCCGAATTTGCGAGGTGGAAAGCTACGGAATTGAGAATGTTTCTACTTTATTATGGACTATTCATCGTGTGTGATTTGTTGCCAGAAGACTGTATAGAAAACTTCCAATGTTTACAGTATTGCATCCGCTATTTGTGCAATGAAGGAATAAAGAACGATCAAAAAGGAATCGAAAATATCAATATTATGTTACGAAATTTTGTAAAAACGTTTTCAAAGGTCTATGATGTATCTTTTATAAGTCATAATGTCCATGCATTGATACATTTAGCTGAGGATTGTGTGAATTTTGGTAATCTTGATGACTTTAGTGCATTTTGCTTCGAAAATTTTCTTGGCGTTTGCAAAAATTTCATTCGTTCAGGAAACAAACCTCTCGAACAGCTGATCAATCGGTACATAGAAATGATTACCTCATGCAAAGAACCGAAACCGTCACAACGATCAGAACTGTCAAAGCCTCACAATTCTTCGATGAAATTTGAATTGGACGAGGGAGACGAAATGACAGAATTTCAACAATTGTGCATTGGAAACTTTCTTCTACGTTGCGACAAAAAAGCGGATTCGTTTTGTGTAATGAAAAATGGTTCTTGCATTAAAACAGAAAATTTTATCAATTTAAATGGTGAAATCAAGATTATTGGCCGGCGATTTAAAATAACTAGAGATTTTTACACAATACCTGCACCATCTACTGAAGTGGGCATACGCTATGTAACAAAACCTTCCAAAAACTGTTCAATGTACAACTTGAACGATTTTAAGCAAAAATGCTTTGCAGTACCCTACTTCCAAGATGAAGATGATGGCAAAAATTTCATACTTATAGATATGATCCACCAATGATTGGTCAGAGGAGCTAGTGCCGTATTGTTTTATTAAAGTTAACACTTGTACGTTTAATTTATGTTGAACCTTTCTGGCATTCGTTCAACACTTATCCTATATTCGCTCAAATTTTTTACATTTTTTTTTTTAGAATGATTAATCGAATTGGTCGCCAACCGACCAAAAAATTTGTGGTAATCGGGGAAAAAAATGGAATAAGCGTTATTCCGACAAAGTGGATTCTGGATGATCGGCAAAAATATCGTTACCCAAAAAAATTAAGCCAATCAAAGATCGATGAGCTCATCGCAGGAAATGTTGATCCAGACTCTGGAAAAACTAAATGGAAAACTTTAGAAATTGATGTACTTTATGCTGAATATGGTATGTATTACATTGCGATTTTTTAAATAAGTATATTTTCTAACTTTCTATTCATTAAGTTGATCAAATTTTCAAAAAAAAAAAAAACATTTCAAATCATTACTACTAATTGATTAGGTAAGTACATTAATTAAAACTTATGAAGTCGGATTAAAAAAAAATTAAACAAAAAATAAAAAATTGAATTTTAAGGGAGGTGGGGTGAAAGTTGTATTGTTTTAGATTTATTTTCAAATTTGATTGAAAAAAAAAAATGGATGGAAAATTTTCAAAATATCACATCAAATTTTTGGAGAAATATCAACAGTTGAATAAAAACAAAGAGCAAAATTATTTCAGAAAAAAAGTTATGAAATTAATTCTAAGAAGTAGACAATCTCAGATCAATTTTTTCATTTTATTTTATATTCTTTTTTGTAGATCACCTCGACGCAGCCAATTCGAAAATTGATAAAATTTGTGAGAATAGCGCGGCATCTTCGGTATCTTCATTAGATTTTTCATCAGCCAGTAAAGGAGATTTGTCTGATTCACCAATACCAA
Source organism: Trionymus perrisii (assembly GCA_900050545.1). Taxonomy (NCBI): domain Eukaryota; kingdom Metazoa; phylum Arthropoda; class Insecta; order Hemiptera; family Pseudococcidae; genus Trionymus; species Trionymus perrisii. The sequence continues at coordinate 3,943 of FIZV01036061.1, read as the reverse complement.
AAAAACGGATGAAAATCCAGAACAAAGCTTCTGGAATACCCGATAATATTGTTTTGGAGGAGCCTGAGGTAGTCGAGTCATTGGCATCAGTTTTAAATACTATTAAACAAAATCAAGAAAGAATTGAAAAAAAGATGAGTAAGTAATTATTACGCATTGGTATAATTATATTTGATTTTTGACAGTTTCAACATTTGTATTTTAACATTTAAATTTGGCAAATTAATTTTTGAAATGTGATTTTTCAGATATGGTATTCGATGTACTTCGTAAATTTGTGGGTAACTCGGGTAATTATGCAGTTCAACCACACTCGTCGTCGCAGAAATTACAGTTGAGGCCATTGAAAGAACAGCTCGGTCTTCCTACTGAAAATTTAGATGAACTCGATAAGAAACTTGAAGATAAAACCTATCAGTCCCAGTTTGTAAGTATGGTTAAATTTTATTACAATATTATGCATCAACATGAGTGAAATTTTTAAATTTCATGCAAAATCCTTCAGTAGTTAACATTCCGCGAGTGGTGAACGTGAGTAAATTTTTGAAAAAAAAAAAAAAAAATTTCATGGAATAAAACTGGTAAAAACAGCCGGAAGTTTATTGCAATTTTTTTCATTTTTACAAAAAAAAAATAAAGATTTAAAAAAGAAATGAGTTTGAAAAAAAAACAGGTTCACCATTTTATACTTACTAAAATAGGTAATAGTATACCTCAGTTATACATACGAGCATTTTGAAATAATTTTGCATTAAAAAAAATATTTTCAAAATGAAAAAGAAAAAAAAATTGAACTGAAAAATAAAGTGTTTAAAAATGAACAAAGTCAACTCCAAAAGGTATATCTATGTAGTATGTATTTAAAACAAATTATAAAGTAAAAGAATTATTCAGTTTTTCAAAAATGATTTTGAACTTTTTTTGGAAATAAATGTAAAATTTTTGTATGCCCGGGTATTCAAATAAGTGATTAGAAAAGAATTTCATTTTTTTTTTAGTTATTTGAAGAGTTTGAAAAAAATTGAAATGTTTTTGAAAAACTTTTTTTAAAACACGGATTTTAACAAAACCGTTTTGAAAACTCGTTAAAAACAATGGATAAAAAAAACGATTGTAAAAGATTTTTTTTTCTTTTTTTGAAGAATAATTCGGAAATATTTTTGAAATAAGTTTTTTAAAAAACGTTCGAAAATATTTTATACCAGAAAAAATATATACTTACCCATGTATCTTAAAATGATTTTGAATAGAAAAAAAAAAAGGTTCAAAATGAGCGCAAGACATATTTACCTACTTAAAATTTGAAACAAATTATAAAGTAAGTAAAAGATGAAAGAATTTCATTTTTTTTAGCCATTTGAAGAATTTGAAAAAAAAAGAAATGTTTTTGATTAAACTTGAAAAAAAAATTTAATTTTCCAATCAATTTTTTTTTTAAACTTCTTGAAAAATAATTTTTCAACTTTTTGAAAACCAATTTTTTTAAAAGCATGTTAATATAATTTAAAAAAAAAGAGTTTTTACATAAAATTTCTAAATTGATTCCAAAGTTTGAAAATCAAACTGGCAATAAAGCAAAAAAAATCTAAAAATTACCACAACTGAAAACAAAATTTAGACAAATTCTTTATTTCGAAATATTTTGCAATGTTTTTTATATGTATATGTTTTTTATTGCTGTTTTTTTTTTAAAATCATTTTTTGTATTTTATTATTGTTTTTAAAAAAAAAAATCATCTTGTATACCTATTTATCCTATGTAAAAAAAAAATTGTTTTTTTTCATAGGGGGGGGGGACCTGTGGCAGCTCGTAACAGCTTGCTTGTAGTACTTAAGGCTACGTGCATTGTAGACTCCCCTTTCACCTATTATAGGAGATATGATTTCTGATTTCGGTATGTATTTCGAATGTATTACGATTGAATATAGTATCGATACGTCTTCGCTTGAGAGTACGTGTACTAGTTATTTCTTACGTATACCTACGCGTACAGATTCAATAGAAATATTTTTTGAACGTTATAACCTATGACGCCACATGTTACAAAGACGATTTTTGACGGAAGATTGTTCTCAAAACGACGTATACAACAACTGAAAAAAACATGTCGCGAAAGTTTGAATGTTGAAGTTCAATCAAAAGCTACTGAAAATGAGCCATCAATTCTTCGTACTGTTTAGGAAGGCGATTCTAATTTTGGTGAAGACGATGCTATTTCTTTGAACGTTTCGTTGAATTCTAGCTGTGAAAATTTTTCTTCCAACGATTGTTTAAATTTTAGTCATGAAAATAATATTTCTCTTAACGCTTCTTTGGATTCTGAGCATCAAAATTGTAGTAATTATGAGCTGGGAGAAATTGTTCGCAAAAAAGGAAAAAACAACTGTGTAATTAGTGATCGCTTTAGAGATGTTGTTATGAAACATAGATTGGGTCGAACAGTCACTAATGAAATCTTGAATGTATGTATTTCACGATGAATACCGTAGAACTCTTGTTAGGTAGGTACATCACGAAAGAAAGTGAAAATTTTAAGGAAAAACTTACAAGAAGAATTTCATTATTTTGGCGTTGAAAAAGGGCTGAGAAGTTTTCGTAAATTTTACAAAATTACTGGTGATTGTATTTTTCTTCAAGTCAACATCGATGGCGTACCAGTTTATAAATCCTCGCGGTACCAATTTTGGCCAATTTTGATACGTGTTTATGGTTGTTCCAAAAACACTGTAATAATCGTAGGATTGTACAGCGGCCGTAAAAAACCGTCAGATTCGAATTCATTTATGCGCGAGTTCATCGATGAAATGCAAAACTTATGTAAAAATGGTATTATGTTGGAGAAACGCTACGATGTAAAAATCAAACATGTGTTATGTGATGCGCCAGCAAAATCTTTTTTATTGAACATACAAGGACATACTGGATTTTCTGGCTGTCCCAGATGCCACGTTGTTGGATTCAAACTCAATTATCGAACAACCTTTCATGTTCCACGCAACGCTAAGAAATCCAAAATCGTTTTACACTCCAAAAACAGTTACGAGGGCAATTCAGAATTACCTAGCATAGATCCTACGTTCGATGTTATCAACGACTTCCCGTTTGATTATCTTCATTTAGTTTGCCTTGGTGTAATGAAAAAACTTTTGAAAATTTGGATGGAAGGTATTAAAGTAAACAAGTCAAAACTATTCAAGGATAGAAATTCTGTGGTAAAAATTAAAAACATCGATGAAATAACCAGTAATTTGAACGCCACCGAAAAATATGTACCATCGGAATTTAGACGTTGTAGAGGCTTAGATGATCTAACCAACTGGAAAGGAACAGAATTTCGCCAAATTCTCTTGTATGTAGGTCCTTTAGTTCTTGTCAACATTGGTCAAAAAGAATACGAACATTTTTTGAAATTACACTTATCAATGAGAATATTTAGCGACCGATCGTCTTCTGCAGATAATTTGAAATTTGCTGAAAAACAAGTAGAAATTTTCATTGAAGACTTCGCCAATATTTATGGAAACGACCTAATCAGTCACAACGTCCACGCCCTGAGTCATTTGGCTGATGAACCTTTCGATCTCTAAATTATTTATGTGAAATTTCTACGTTTGGATTTAAATACTGGTGTAAATAGACTCTCTTGATAATATGTTCCGAGCTAGCTAGGTGAGCGATTATGTAGTGTAGGTAGGTTACCTATTCCCTCATTCCTGTGTTTTCCCCTATTAAAATTCCCACTTCCTACTGTCTATTTCCAACATGTAATGCGACCCATTTCCATACCTATTTCCTGTACCTAAAATCAAAATTTCTCGTGTCTAAAAATAAAATTTTAATTAGCCATTTATCGGTACCACTACACCACATAATTGTTTAATGGCGCACACTGGGCCAGAATGCGAAAAAACCCGCGCATCTACCAAAAAATGAAACTCTTTT
>FIZV01036029.1:0-17593 GCA_900050545.1 Trionymus perrisii | reverse complement strand
CAATTTCTCAATTTTTTATATTTTTTTATTTTTCCAAAAATTTCTGTTTATAAATTATAATTAATTAAAATTAACATGCGATAAATTAATCCAGTTCGAAAGTCTTAATCGGTGCAGAATTTTTTTTTTAAATCTCGTAGAATTTTTTAACCCCTCTTATAAAATTTATATTTTTTACGTATAACCACTTCTTAAAAAATCTCACTTCTTTGAAAATTTGGGGGAGTCGAACTTCCATGACTTTCCTATCAAGTACGCCACCGATCGGTGAAATAAACTCTAACACTTCACAAGACACATGAAAATGAACATACAAGTAAGTAGATACTAGATATGTAGATTTTCACGTATATGTAGTAAATGATTCGCGCCACATTTGAAATTTCAAGATACCGATACGTATAACGAAGGTAGGCATAGTTTAAAGCGATTCACCTACGTATCTGTGTCGGTATTCTGCATCCTTACACGCTCGCTATTCACAAATTATAGCATGTAGGTAAACAGAAAGTAATTTTCGTATTTCTAAATCTACTCAGCACGATTCATAAAAGTTTTTTGTATTTTTCGTCGCTGTTAACGATATAAATCTGTTAGAAAGACTTTCAGTTGATGGGTTTAGGTATACCTTGAAATTATGTTATTTTATAAACGAATAATTTTGCTTATGGCTTTATCGCAACAAAAACACGTAACTCGATGGTAGCTCGAATCGCGAAAACATGTAGCCGAAAAGAGTTCACACAGGTTAACATATACGATAATACGATACACATGGATAAATACATCGTTAAAAATACATAACTGGTGTAGAATGAAGCATACGTCATTTATCAAGATACAGCTCGCATTGAAGAAATTTTGATAGATGGGTAATGATACTCATCTGTACAGCCATTGTTGGCAGCAAATTTGCAAACTAATGGCCCTTTCGATTGGAGATTTTCGTTAAGCTCTTCATCCATTTGAAAAACTTTTCAGCTTAGTGCCAACATAATGGCATCGACAATCTAATTCTTTGTCGAAAAATCTGAAAAATGATAACGAATGAGCAACCGAAATAATAGACTGAGTCGCTGAACACCTACACCTAAACTCGCCTATCGCATAGGTACTTAAATTAATACGACTGCGCGTTATTTAGTAGTATAGGTAGGTTCGCTTCTCATTCTCAGCTGATCGTATCAACGAACGAGTCATAACCACTCTTACGATATTCTTGTCTCGTAGGCATATTCACGCACTTTGTAAGCAACTGTGGTTACAAAACTTGATCTATATGTACGATTGGCGATCCACTTTTTTCTTTGAATCATTACTCATCGTCTACTTTGTTTGCACAATCGCGAGCATTGATAATTTTAGCAAAAAATCGGCCTTCAGTTCGACTATTTTTGATGACGAAATTAATAAATAGGTACCTATATCTTGTTTATACCTATATTTCTATTGGGTATTGAAAGAGTAGTAAGTACGTAAGTAGCATAGATTTGGTCTAAAAAAAAAATGAATTCTGAACATTTTTCAAGGATTGCCATAATACAAATGTCAATGACCTAAATATACATACCTACTTCGGGTTATTTTTCAAATATTTGTGCAAAAGAAAATCACAAATAAAGAATTTTAATATAAGGCGATTACCCCGATTAACGTAAGAATTCCTCAAATAGTCGATTGTTGGTAACTTTGAATTTAAATTACGTGCAACTCTATACCAACAATCGATGATCTCAAAACATTCGAAACACTTTTTTCATACAACTAAATATTTAAAATTTACTAATCTAAAACAATTGATATAAAAAGCAAACACGCACAAACCCGTTTTGCATCCACATATTTTGAAATTGTAACACCGTCGACAAGACCAAAACAACACCAAAACCAGGAAGTCAGAAAATAAAAAGCGTGAAAAATTATGAAAGAAAAACGTAACACTCGGCGCTCCGTACACGATTTCGACAACATTCTTACTGAGTGCGGTTAATCACTGAAAGAAGAAAGACCACCGACATCATGACGGACCACGATAAAAAAAACGAACAAAACAATCGTACCAACATAAGATGTCTATGAAATTGTGCACGCCTCATTCCTCCGTTAGATGAATCAGTTTTATTACTCGAAAGGAGTTGTTCGTTCTTTGGCATGAAATATTCTTTAATGACCGATAATTTTTTTGGTCATGCAAACGTTACTCGTATACTTGGCGAGATTAATTAAAATACGAGTACGCAGGCACGAGGATGATTGCGCGATCAACTGCCTATATTCATCCTTTGAATGAACCATCCAACCATCTAACCAAATATAGTTCGGCATATGCCATAGGCGATGCCGATGTACTGACCCCCCTCCCCCCAATTGATCATCTAAAAAAGTTTTTTTTTGTAAAAGAAACATCCTATAGAACACTCAAGTATCTCATATTTAGATATTACGGTGGCTCTTATTTTGGACTACCTATACATTTTTTGGCCTCACCCCATAAAAGTTGTTTCTTTTTATAAGAAAAAAAAAGAAATATATATTTTTTTAAATTTTACCCGAAACTGAATTTTAAGTGACTTCTGATCATCCTCTTTTTGAAACTGAAAAAATTTATAATTTTCAAAAATCTTGTTCTTTACGAGACTTCAAAAAAAGGAGGGGGTTTTCAATTCGATGGTATCTTTTTTTAATTTTCATGTTTTTTTGCATGTTTGTTACCTCCTACCTCCTAGTCATAACTCTGCCATTTATAAATTGATTTTAAAAACCATTTTTTTGTTGGAAAGGGGATATTTTCAGAGGGTCTCACTTTTTCAAATATGTGCCCCAAGCCCCCATGCGAGGTTTGCCCCCAAAATGAGGGGCATAATCAAAAATTAAATGAATGGGTGGTGTGATATATCATTTGTAATATTTTCTACAACGGAGAGTTCGAATATTGACTCTTTTTTTGGATACAACCCCCTTAACACTCACTACGGCGTCCTGAATTTCCACAAAATCGAAGTGCCAAAAATCGTGTGACATATCATTTTGTAGGTTATTTATGATGCGGAGTTCGAATAAGTATTTAATGTTTTCTCACCCCCCCCCCCACCCACCCCTTAGAGTTGGTGTCTCCTTTAGGGGGTGACTCCCTAAATTCGGAGCACAGTTCAAGAGTTCTAAATGAAATGAATGACTGGTGTAATGTACCATATATAGGTAGAAAGTTTAGTGGTCTACCCTTTGGTCGAATTTCAAACCCCTTGAGGCCTTGAGGACTGCAGCTTCGAAATAGGTGATTTAGGCCTAATTCTAAAATGAAAAAAATGCTTGTCTTCATATGAAACATTTCAGATGAGGAGTGGATTTTTTTTTTGAAGTCTATGGCATGTCATATTTCGTATTTTTGCGGCCTTGTTCGACATTGTACCCTATTCGCAAAAAATTCCGACGCATGTTTTTGCGCAATCCGCTAAATTCATGAAAAAAAAAATGAATACAACCCTTCTTAACGGAAATTTTATGTACTAACTTACTTGAATTTTAGTTAGGTAGGTATGACTATTTTTTTTGTTTGAACGCATAGGCATTTGAAGAGTTTGTGTAATTTGTAATTTTTGGATCAACCTGTCAATCAAAATGACCACCCTTTTATTCATGTCGGAGAACATATGTATAGCTTAAAATGTTTCCTAGGATGTCCAATTTCATGCGAAAAATTATGTTTCAGAAGATCGACTGGGAATCATTACATCACATATAGCATATCCATACCTGACTATACTTAATTTCGATTACTAGGTAGGTACATAAATAAATATTTAATCAATTCATTTTATCCTTCTGGAATAATTTTTCATCTGATATTTTAACATCTGCGCGTTGGCTATGATGTAATTTTCCAATCATCGTCATAAAAATTGCGAGAATTTCGCCCGTTTATAATCTTCGTGGAAAACCGCACCGCTTCGGGTAGATAGGTAGTTAGGTACCTAAATTGTTACCGTATCTAAATGTGTCAAGTTGGCCCTTGGTCGTTTAGTTTTTCCTTAATTATAATATTAAAAGGGTGGCTGAAATTTCTTCCATTTTTAAAACAAGAAACAAGACCATCAAGCTACTACTAGGCATTTACCATGGTCACAGTTTGTGGAAATTTTTAGACAATGGTACGTAGAATGAATTTTTACGGCGAAATGAATCTGTTAATATAAGGTTACCTAAGTGTCAGGATAAAAGTAGTATATCTAAATTATATTTCTACGAAAACATTCGTACATGTTCAAGTATAATGGTTGAAATGGGTGACGTTAAAGGGCGATGATAAGTTAATGAGGCTAGATGATATCTCGTACGAATATACGTACCTAACCTACCTACGACCTGCGTACCTACAGTACAGCCAAAAAGCTTGACGTGTATAATTGAGAGAGTGAAGCATTAAAGCACTCATCGTTCTCCGAGCTTAGAAACATAAAAACAATAAACCATAGATGAGTTTCCCAATCGACAAAAACTTTTCTATTCGATAACAAATAGGAAACATTTGTGATTGATTATATTACATCGAGCAAAGTACTTTGTTTAACTTTTTCGTACTTTTATTTTTCTCATAGTAAACTTTTACGGCGGAAAAAAAATCGAAAAAGCTACCTTTAAACTGTCATAGAAAGTTTCTTATTTTCTAAAAGTGTACAGAATCGATAAATATAGGTATATTATATAAAAGCGAATTAACAGCGTGATTTCCATTTAAACATAAATTAGCCAAATAAGTATCTTCTACTCTCTGCAAATACCTACTAAAATGTACAACACGGATGGTGAAAATGTCTATTAATCGTCCGATTCCAACACAAAATTAAAAATGCAAGACGTTATGACGAGCAAGTACGCTTACATTTTGAATTTGTTTCATTATAAATGAAGGAAAATGAATAAAAAAAATTATGACAGCAGCCCGAAACAAGCACCAAACAATAAATTACCTGCATAGATTCGCACTTAAGATAGAAAAATATTAGCTACCTATGTTGAGAAGATGCGAGACGTTTTCTTAGAAGAATTTTTTATCCTCGAGAAAATGTGGAAAATTTACGAGTGAATTATTTTTTCATCAAACATTTCATGCATAGAATCATACAAATGATTACATGCTCTTTCAAAATTCAAAGACTGAAAGACACCCTTCTTATTCTACCAATTTATGCGTGTCAACGGGCTTTTCAGGTTAATAAAATGTAATTTCTCCAACAGACCAACTCTACCTAATTACCTTCATTATTAAAATAAATTTTTTTCCAAATTTTTCATTCAAACTTTCATTTTAAACAAAATTTTAAAATGCCTATACCATTACCTGACTTACTATTAAAAAAAAAAAAAAAACTTAACATACCTAAGATACTCCTACTTTTTTTAAATTTGGAATTTTTTGGAAAAGTAAAAAAATTGTTTTGGCAATGAAGATAATAATAAAAAGAAGAAAGAGATATATTTACGCATTTTCTATAAACTAAAAAAGGTTTTCAAAACACAACAACAAATTTAGAAAAAAGTTGTTCGAAGAAAAAAAAATTGGAAAAAATTTGCTTTAAAAAATACAATTATTTTTATTTCGCATCAGATGCATAAATAAGAACGACATCACCCCTATTTTCCCATTCAATGTGATTACTGCATGCTTATTGAAATAGCCAACCCTTCCGCAGTCCCCACTATGAAATCCGTAAAATCGGAACCAATAGTCAATTTTTTTCAAGATTAGGGAATCTACAGGGTGTCTTAGAATATCGAGCATCCTAGGTTACCTATCTTTGATGAGTTGGTAACATTGTTCACATTTAATCAAATGCATACAATGTTACCACTAATACAAAATGTGCTAAGATTTGCTTGAAAGTAACGATAGAGGTGCTCGATAATCCTAGACACCCTGTATACCACACCACTTTAAATGTTCAAGACCTAAGTACCTATATGTGTAGAATATTGATAAAAGATTGAGAATACCTAATTTATCAATTTTCATAAATTTAGAAAAAATAAAATAAAAAAAATAATAAAATAATCAGATGCGGCTTATAACGTCAAAAATTACTGATGTATCATCATGAAGTGGCCTTCTTTACCAGAAAAGTCATTTCCCATTTTGATTCTATTTCTACATACTAATCAAGTTAATTTTATTTATCTATGATACCTACTAATGGTATAAAAAGAGCATACGTATTAAATATAAACACGGTAACATGGATTTAAGAATTCTATCATAATACCAGGTTTCTATAATTTAGCGGGTGGTATTTTTCTTGTTGAAATTGCAATGGAAAACGATACGCGGGAATAATTTAATTTCGGTGAACATCTTGGCTCGGAATTACAAAATGATAATCAAGCAAAGTATAGCTAAAATTCAGACCCAGGTGATTTAATGAAGATTAGATACCTACTCGAGGTACGAAATAATCGACATTTTCACGAAGTCGACTTGAAGAAAAATGAAATAATTGCGATGCCGACATCGACATCACAAAAAACAAAAATCAATTAAACAGCCTATGGAATTTGCTCGTTACTAATAATCTGTACGAACGTAATAAACAAGGTCGATAGAGACAGAGGCGAAGATACCATAGAATGCCAAATGAGGAAGTAAATTTATTAATTTCACTGGCTGGAAATACCGTTTAAATCGATCCAAATAATACAAGTAGAACGATAGCTATAGGTAAAGAATACTGCTATGTATATGTACTCAAGTGGGTGGATACATACAATGGCTTCATCTTACGTAGTCAAATGTTGATCATTGTTATTTTGACGATTTGGTGAGATCCTCATTAGCATAAAACTTGACGGTATTTTTGTTCTCGCGATCGTTACGCTGTAATTACATTAAATGTTGGTATTGTCGCTACTGTTCGTATTGTACGAATAGTTTTGTTATACTGTGTACTGCAAAAGCAGTATATCATTCGTAATAAATGTTCGCCAAGTTGAATTTGTAACCAGAAATCCGCTAGCGTTCATTTTTTTGTGCAAGGCGTTTTTGTTTTTTGATGAAGTATATGCGAACGCGGAACGCGCGGTATAATATTAAGGCGTTTGCGCCTTTGCCTTCACGGAGATAAAGCGATTTGCATTTCACTAAAAAACAAAACGCCACACTTCATTTACGCTTTACGCGATAACCTTAAAGTACAGTATGAGAAAAATATGCGTTGAGAAATTCTCCTTTCATTCGGTTGGTACTCGTATTTGTAAATAAAAAAAAAAAAATACATATAAGTATTTACATGAGTGCTTTCAGTTTTGCTCCTACATTTATAGGTTTGAGCACGAATATCAACATTTTGAATTTTTATAATTTCTTCAGGTACTTCTAAATATTCCGCAAACTGACCAAAAATCAATTAGCACTTTAAACACTTTAAAAATAATCAATTATTCAAAGCTCCGATTTTTCATAAATTATTAATTTTTTCTAATGAAAAAAAAAATCACAATTGCAAGGATATACGAGTAAAAAAACAACAACTAAAATGCTTAAAATTTTTTTTTACAAAATTTTAAAAATGTACCGACAAATTTATCAACAAATGGAAAAAAATTAACAAAACAAAACCTCAACAAAAAATTTAGGTACTTTATTTTCTTATAATTTAAAAACAAAATTTTAAAATTACTTCCAAACTTTTTTTTAAAAATTTTGCCGTCAGTAAAATAATTTCTGACAAAATTCAAAAAAATCTTATACCTACCTAAACGTGAAATTAAAAATTTGAAATTTAAAAAAATAACGAAAAATTTGTTCAAGAAGAGGTGTTATTAATATGGAGTAATTTAAAATAATAAAATTGAAATGCTTGACCATTTTTCAAAAATTTGATGTTAGAAATGTATAATTGATCTATTTTTGAAAATTTTTTACCCTTCAAAACTGAAAAGATATTAGGTATATCCAACTTTATTCTGCAAGCTTGATTTTTTTTTTAATTTTCAAAAATATGATTTTTTTGGAAATTTGATACCCTTGGAGGTTACATTTAAGTGGAAAAGTAAGGTACATATAATTATGCAGAATTATGTCTAAAAATAATTTTTCGAACTGAAATTTTTCAAAAATTTAATTTACAAGAAATTTGAACATTTTTTGAAAATTTTAATTATTTTATACCATGAAATTCATAAAATGGATGAAATTAGGTACCTACACATTTTGTTCAATTACCTATAGTATTTGCATGGGGTAGATAATTTTTCAAAAATTTATTCCTGTAAAAGAATTTCCTTGAAAAAAAAATTAAATTTTATAGTGATTTTGAAATTTTGTTTTGCAAAAATTCTTTAATTTTTTGTCGAAAAATCTTTTATTGTGATTTTTCCTGCAGATAGTTTTCCTTTAAAATTTAGAAGAAAATTCTCAAAAAAGAAATTCTCACTCTTTTCTTAAAGAAAAACTCCCTTTTTCTCTTCATACGAATAAATTAGTGTGTTCAAATTGTAAATTGATTAAAAATTTACCAACTTAGGTCGCATGTGTGAAGAAAATGAATTGGAGAAGTCAGATTAATTTACATGTTTGTAAATCAAGAAAATTAACTTTCAATCATCCATATTCATTTTTGGGATGGCCAATTAACTACCAATTTAGGACAATCAAACAAATAAAAACTGCGCATTAGAATAACTTATGGTTTTGAGCAAAATATGTAATAACAAAAAGTTGCCAACACGTAAAATTGTGACTAAGCTATTTTAAATGCAACCCAATAACATGCCTCCTATTCGTAGGCCTATGTATATTTCTAGTTCGACATAAAAAATAGGTAGGTAATGATTTTTAGGAATATTTTTAAAGTGAAGCAACTTGTAATTTAGGGACTCCAGGCTCTGGCTGGAAATATACCAACGCTTCGAATAAACGAACAAGACGTACAAAAGTAGCAAATGATTCGATAATAGATGGAGAAAGGCTTGGACATGGACCAACTCAGGTATTATTAAGGGATTAGCGGTTCTAAGGTGTATTGAACTTATATGAATGGAGGAAGATAAAGAAAATGGTTTTCTAATTAATGGACTAATGATACATCTCTCGCGGATTTTATCGTACCTACATTGGTATAGAAAAGGCTGATGTAAAATCGTGAGAAAATCTACCAAATATAGCGGCTATTTCACCAAAATAGCACGCAAGGAACCAACAGAGTACATTGGTTGGAATGATGATATTTTGCCTAAATATTTGAAGAAATATCTATTTATCGTGTCAATTTGTATTTTTGAACGTTTCAGTAATAACGTCAAACGGTTAACACCAACTCGCTGTAAGTTATAAGTATGAACAGTTTTTGATTGCCACGGTAGTTGGTCGAATAGCATTTTTCACTTCAATAAATTTCGCCGAGTCTTTTATGAAACAAAATCGAAACGCCTGTTATAACAAGCGTATGAATTTCCATCGCTTAATTTTACGCATTATTTGACTCGAATCAAAATTACTAGGTTTATTTCATCGAAATTATAACAGCTTAGCACTTCTTATCTGAGAAAAGGCGATTTTTCCTACTAAAAAATTTGACGTTTTAATTTTACTAAGTGCCTAAAAGTGTACAGTGCTATAGGTTAAATATAATACTCGCATGTTCATACCAGAAACATATCATTGATCAACTTGTCACCGCCCGAAACATATCTCTATGTAACTAAATCTCCCTCTTTCTAGGGTAGAAAATAGTTTCATCTTTTTTATCTTTTAAATTTTTACTCCGATGTGTTCGAGTGCTACGTTAACAAACTTTTTGTATGAAACTTTGACATTACACTTTGAAGAGTTTTTTGCCGAGCAAACCATAAAAAAAAAAAAAATCTTTCTGAGCTAAAAATACAAAAAGCGAGAAATTTTGAATTTGAATTTTTCCTAATTGCTCCAATATAATAGTACTGGTGCAGAATGCAATTTGATATTACTTTTTCATCAATATCAAAGTACATACTACATAGTACATACCTACATACAATTCGTAATGAGTCGCATGCGAGTAAGAATAAGTAGGTATTGTGATGTGTAGTATACGCTTCAACAGCCCAAGGCTGCATATGGATTTTTTTACCAAGAAAAGAATGAAATGAATTATTCAAAAGTACCAAAATCGGATCATCATACTTACTATTGTAAAAATTACGAGTATTAGCCCATATTTTTTTCCTCCATACATCGAAAAATTGAATGAATGGCGTAGAAAAGCTGTCAAAATGGGCGCAGAAAGTGCGGTAAAAATCTGCTCAACTTCTAATCAGATTTTTAACAGTGGTACGTTTTAAAAAATATAATACCTTGTACCTACTTACCTACCTACCTACTTAATACTTGCACATGTCATGTACATTATTGGAACTTGTGACATTTTTCTTCGCTGTTTTTCCGGTTTAACTTTTTTTTGAAAATATTGAAATTTTCATGGATGCGAATCATTCTATAAAAAAATCGGCATTTTTGAATGTACCTAGACCTAGACCTACACCGCTCTGTTCCGTTTTCACAACAGTATAAAAAACGCACGCCCTCACGTTACTCTTTCCCACCCTTTTTTAATTAAAATTTTGAAAATGGAATAGTTACCAGCCATAGGCATACTTCATCAAGAGTTAACAACATTATTCGTTATGACGTCATATCAGAGTTCAAAATGTTACTGACTAGCTAATTAGACAGGTGAAATATCGAATACCTACCTATCAAACCTCAAATTTTAATTTTCTGTTTTTGGAAAAGGAGAAAAGTTAAAACTCAAGTTACCTACTCCAGGCCACCTGAAAATAAGAAATGTCATCGGGAGTGTGGGTTCTGTAACTGCTGCACACCTAGCACTCGCGGTTTTCGAGGTACAAAATTTTCACAAAATAAGTCAAAAAATACAGCAATAACTAGGTATTCAAATAAAATTATAAAGAAATCAAATTCGAATAAGTACTTATATTAATGTTGTTTTTAATATCACGAAGTTCATTACATAGGTTAATTGTTCAACAAAGAACTTTTTGTCGAATTTCATGTAGCAAAATAGGCCTACAAGGGAACCTTTCGTACTCGTCGGCTTGGAATCGAACGAAACTTGGATGTTGGAAAAGAGCATGTCCGAAAACACCCAGAACCAAAATTTTGGCTGCCCAATTTCATTTTTCGATTTTTGGCGAATTTTTGAAGATTCAAAACTAACTTTTTTCCACCAAAAATGGAAATTTTTCGAAAAAGAGTAATTTTTTACCAAATTTATAAAAAAAAGTGTGTTTTCTGACTAATATCAATCTCCTGAATCGGAATTTCGCAATTTCCGGCCATTTTTGTGCCTCCAGCGAATTATAGGTTTTCTCCAGCAACTTTAAACCACTCCAGAAGGGGTGACAATGAAATTGGCCGGCTAAAAATTTGGTTACCCACTATTCTAGTATACGTCAACCGAATAACCTACATTCACATTTTTGGTGGAAAAAAGTTCGTTTCGAAGTTTCAAAAATTTGCCAAAAATGAAATTTGGCAGCTAAAATTATGGTTCTGGGTGTTTTCGGACATGCTCTTTCCCAATATCCAAGTTTCGTTCAATTCCAAGCCAGCTAGTACAAAAGGTTCCCCTGTGAAGTAAGAAAATTTTTTCAAGAAAGTTTTTTCAAGTATTTAATTTTTTTTGTCATGTATTTTTTTTTCAAAGGATTTTTTAGAAGGATTTTTTTGAAGAAAAACTGTTTCTAAAAAAATTTAAAGTAGTTTTTACTGTTGAGAGACTTTCTTTTAAAATTGTCATTTTTCAACAATGAGGATCAAAGGATGTTTTTCGAAATATTATTTTCATTTAGGGATTTTTCTACGCTTAAAAGAAGAAAAAAATGGCGAGAAATTATCTTAGAAAAATTTTTCCCGACAATTTTTTTTTAATTATAATTTCTAACCACGATGTTTTTTAAAATAACTTTTCTTCTAGTAAAGAATTCATTAATTTTTTCTAAAAATGTTTTTAAATAAAATTTTTGATTTTTTTTTCAAATACTTACGACGATTTTTCAGATTTGTTTGTTATTAATATGATTTTTCCTAAGTATATTTTTCTTAAAACATCTGATGTTTCTAGAAAAAAAAATCAATCATTTTTTTTTTTTATAAGAAATAAAAAAATCCTCAATGACGAAAATTAAATTTGAATTTTTAAGAAATTATTTACAAATAAATTTTCAAGAAATCTTTTTTAGAAGAAAAATTTGTCATCTCCCAGTTTTTAAACCCCAAGGACCAACTTCGACCACTTAATTTCAAAATTCCAGCCCAAGGCTGATTCGTCATTCCCACCCGTCTGTACCTACTCTTTGTGCATTCACAAATAAAAAAGCAAAATGCCGCCCTGCAAATAAGTGTACACGTAATTTACAAAAACAAACAAAAGCTAGACCAAATTTAATTTTTAAACTATTTTGTTATAAAAGTATATGTATACAAGGGTCAGTTTTCACATTAATTTTATACGCTATTTTTTATTCAATTTGTTTGGTCTTTTCTAAACCTGTAAACAATTTCAAACGAGAAAAACAACTTTAAGCTGTATCATTAAAAGCTCGATAAAAATTTTAGAACAGCAAAACTCGAACTTTTTTCCCCCATTAAACTTATGATGCACCTTCATTGCTTAGTGACAAAAAAAAACGAGAATAATTTTTTTTTTTAAATACAAAAATAATTGCCTTCATTTACAAAGTTTCTTCGTAGAATAACAAACAGTTGGAGTATTATTCAAAAAGAATTAGAATTTGTCGTTAATAATAAAAAATGTGCCTAATTAGGGAATCGTTGAACCGTAATCGTATTATTTTCAATTTATGTTCATATCAATTATTTTTCGTTTGTAAATGGAAATGGAGAAAAAATTCGTAAGATTGTTAAAAATATTTTTGCTTTGTGCGTAGTTTATATTTTCAGTTCTGCAACTATTTCAATCACTGGATAGATATAAATATAAAGTTACCGCTTTGAAATAAATCTCCGTCTTTATCACAATATATAAACACAATAAGATCGTTTTTTGCAACTAATTATGCAAACAAAACTTTCAGGATAATTATGGTAAACGAGCTTTTGAAATAACAATTAAAGTTGAAACCATCCAAGACGTTTCTTTATATTTGTACCTTTGAATAAGTACCTATTCCACAAATTTACTCATAGACGTAAGTGGGCATAAATAAAAAACCTTGCTTAGTTCAAACAAGTGAAATATGCTGACATTTCATCTCATTTGCCTGCAGTCATCACACCACCTCTCGATCAATATGGGTAGTACGCATAGATGGGGTAAAATGTACCTACCTTGACTAATAATATAAAATTTTTCAGCACTTTCAACTACCAACGTTTTACATTTACTTTGTTCCCACACTGGACTTCACGTACACCTTATACATCCACAAATTTGATTATATTAAGAGTCTCTCTGAAACTTTGTCGTAGGATGAATTCAGTTTAATAAAATAATTAATGATTGAATTGATTGACATGTACGATTGTCACCATTGTCCCGGCGACTGTTTCTCTACTTCCTACTTTCAGCACTTGCATGGCTTACTTTTTAAAACATTTGAAGAATAAATTAGCCTAATATGAAACATTTTTCCGAATATTTTGACGATACTGACGTGAGAATTGACATGATACTATGAACTCATCATCTGGCGAATTTGACCAATAATTGACATGTGACGTTCAGTTCGACAACTGATTAATTTCATGTGGTCAAGATTGATGCGTCAATTGTACTGGTTCGGTTCTGATGAAAGTATTTCAAGACTAGACCATGTCAAATGAAGCGGAATTCATAGAGTTATATTTTTCGATAAGTAGGTAGGTATGAAAAAACAGTAAAATCCAAGAGAACTCACTCAACCTGAAAATTTAAAAAATTTCAATTCTGTATCGATACATCAAATTGATCAGTGGCGTATTTGATAGGGAAGTTATGAAAGTCCGAATTTCCTCCAAAATATCCAAGAAAAGAGATTTGTATGAAGTGGTTATAAAAATAAAAATTTGAAAACCTTGTAAAAGTGGTGTTCAAAAATTCTGGAAGATCTTGAAAATATTTTCCGCGTCGATTCAGACTTTCATGTTCCATGGGTTGAATTTTCAATTTTTGCGTGCGATTAATTTTAATTAATTACTTAGGTACATATAATAACAATAAGTATGAACAAAGATTTTTAGAAAAATTTTAAAAATTTGAATTTTTAAACAATTTAAAAACTTTTTTAACTGAAGTGAAAAAAAAATTATTTTTTCGATTTGTATTTTTTTTATGTGGTTTTATTCGTACTCTAGTTTTATTTTTTTGATATTTTATGGGAAGTCAGAAAGTTGATACATTACTGGTCACTTTTTCAAAGGAGGAGAGGACTGTTTTTATGGAATAAATTTAAAATTCAATTTTTTGAAGAACTACCATTTTTTTAATGCTTAAAGTAAATAATTTTTTTTTTTCAGAAACCAGCTATTGAATTTCCTAAAATGCAAAATTTTCAAAAGTCATCATGTTTCTCAAAATCTCTGATTTTTTTTAAGTTCTCTAATTCACAAAAAATATTGGTTTTTTAAAAATTACGGAATTTTCAAAAATCATAATTTCTTAAAAATTTATAAAAGTTGTCTTTATCTTAAAAACTGTCAAATTTTCAAATATTATCAAATTTCTTAAAATCGTTGAATTTTCTAAAATTTTCTAATTCACAAAAATTATTCGTTTCACAAAAATTACGGAATTTTCAAAAATCATATTTTTTTAAATTGTCATTTTCTCAAAAACTGACAAATCTTCAAAAATTATTGAATTTTAAAAAATTGTTAACTTTTTAAAAATCGTCAATTTTTAATGATCCAATAACTTTATGAAATTGTAAATTTTACGAAATTGTAAATTTTCAAAAATTGCCAAATTTTCAGTACATAGGTCAAAGGTAACTCACAAATATTAAGTGTATAAGTCAGTTTTTGGCGACTCTGCGGTTTCGGTATTTTCTGATTCAGGAAATTTGGCGAATTTGTGGTTTTGGTATTTCCTGAATCAGAAAATACCAAAACCGCAGAGTCGCCAAAAACTGACTTATACACTTAATATTTGTGACAGTTGTGATTTCGGATTTGTTTGTGTATTCGTAGAAAATGGGGAGGGCGCAATCTTCATTTTTCTAACCTGGCATATGAGACGCGCTCCGTGAAAACCAGGCTTAGCTGTGAAATTTTTTTTTTTTTCTTCGCGATTCTGAGTCTAGAAACCATCCTTTTTCAGGTGGAGTGCTTGAAAAAATTTTTAAAAAATTTTACAGCTAAGCCTGGTTTTCACAGAGCGCGTCACAAATCAATAATTTTTGAAAATTGCAGAATTAAGAAAATTCAACAATTTCAGGAAATTTGATAATTTTTATTCATTTAGGTATAATGTCAAAAATTAATTATTGGATCATAAAAAATTAACGATTTTTTTAAATCCAGTAATTTTGAAAATTTTTGCAATTTATAAGAATTCTGCAATTTTGGATAATTTTGCAATTTTTAAAAATTTTGCAATTTTGGAAAATTTATCATTTTTTAAAAATTCTGCAATTTAGGAAAATTTTGCAATTTTTATAAATTCTATAATTTTAACAAATTTTGCAATTTTTAAAAACTTTACAATTTTGGAAATTTTTATAATTTTTAAAAAATTTCCAGTTTTAAAGAAACAGACAATTTTTAGAAATTTGGCAATTTTAAAATTTTTGAAATTTTTGAAAAATCAACAATTTTTGTAAATTGGGGTAAAAAATTCAGCGGTTTCAGGAAATTTGATAATTTTCAAAAATAGTTGGATCATTAAAAACTAACGATTTTTAGAAATCGCTCAGTTTTGGAAAAATAACTGATTTTGGGATAAGGTTATCATAAAATTTCGAACAAAGTTGCCATAAAATTCAAAACTGTGATAAAGTTATCATCAATGGGGATAACATTATCATCAAAATTTTGGGTGAGGTCATCAGTAATTTGGGATGATGTTATCACAGATTTGTGGATAAGCTTACCACCAAATTGAAAATAAAGTTATCAAAGATTTTAATGAGGTTATCACCGAATTTCCGATTAAGTTACTGTCAATCCTAAGGGATGAGATTATCATCAACAATTTGGGATCAATGGTGTCAGGAGTTTTGAAATAATGTTACTTATCATCAGATTGAGGATAAGATCTTCATAAAATGTAAATCTATAGATATAAGATCATCCCTGAATTTTGGATAAGGATACCTACTTGCACAATGTCTCTTCTTGCGTCCAATTAATTCGAACACTCTTCGCTGATAAAAAAAATAAATACCTAAATAAATAAAATACATACTCGTAGTATCTAGGTACAAGATTCACACGTAGAATTTTTAATCCATTTTAGTCTTTTGTTTGTGCCCATTATTGTTGCATTAGCAATTACCATGTATGAAACTCGTAACCTACAGAGCTTAATTTTCCACCAAAGTTTACACTTTTTGTTTACTAACATAAGCTTCAAAAAGGCGGCTACATATATTTCTTGCATTTTAACAAACGAAGAAATGGGTGAAATGTTAATTAATGTTTTCCGAAGGATTGTAAGTTTTATGTATTTTGCTTTCAAAACAACGTAGGTAGTTGCAGAGAGTGAGAAAGGTATGTGCTAATTTTTGTACTCGACGAATTAGCGAATTAATTGCCATAATTCCGTAAACCTTCAATGAGACTGGCGTTTAAATGATATCGTTTCCGTTGAAAGGCAGATCCTTAAGTAATCATTCGATCAGTATTCTTATAAGATAGGTATTAGGTTAGATACGTAGGAATACTCCTTTTGCAACATTCAAAATAATAATTCGCCCATAACGCCGCTTTTATACTTACATATTAACATTGATTCGTCTTCAAAGCACGTATTATGATAGCAATTAGAAGAAAATAGAATAGGCCGGTATTATTAGCGAAATCGCTCTCGCTTCCAACGACGGATAAATTTTTTCTCCGTTTATTTGTCGGAAAGAACCTTCAACGGAAACTTTTTGGAAATTTCAGAGTTTTTAAAAGGCTTTCAAACGTCGAAACGTGTATTTCTCCACAACGTATGAATTTTTTATAATGAAAACGTGCGGTGATTATCCATTACATGGTATTTACGTTGTTACCGGAGTTTGTTTTAATTCTCGTAACTCGTAGAAACGCCGACGAGATAGTAGAGCCAGTAGGTAGTTGTCGTTGTTTTTAATATTTTCACGCTACATGCGAGAAATAAGTAAATTTTATCTATTTACGTGTAAGTTTTCCTATTATAAATCCTAATAAAACTTAAGCAGGTACAATGGCGTGTTGAAATTGGAAACTAAACCTAAAATGAAATACCTATTATTCAACATGTGACCAAGGAAAAATCCAAATAGGCACGATATACCGGATAGTAAATTTAAATCATTTAAAAATAACCGACTTTTTATTTCGAAAACACACCCTAATAAAAAAAATAAATGTTTTCAAACTACCTTTCAAAAAATTATAACATGGATATGTTTTTCCCCTAAA
>FIZV01035951.1:0-14317 GCA_900050545.1 Trionymus perrisii | reverse complement strand
CCCAAAATTGGGTCATGATTTTCGAGATTTTGGAAAAAGTGTCATGCGACCTATCAAAATGGGTTAAAATTTCGCGAGAAATTCAAATATTTTGACGAAAATATTTTTTGAGCATTTTTGAAAAATTTTGAGCCCAAAATTGGGTCATGATTTTCGAGATTTTGGAAAAAGTGTCATGCGACCTATCAAAATGGGTTAAAATTTCGCGAAAAATACAAATATTTCGACGAAAATATTTTTTGAACATTTTTGAAAAATTTTGAGCCCAAAATTGGGTCATGATTTTCGAGATTTTGGAAAAAGTATCATGCGACCTATCAAAATGGGTTAAAATTTTGCGAGAAATTCAAATATTCTGACGAAAATACTTTTTGAGCATTTTTGAAGAATTTTGAGCTCAAACTTGGGTCATGAAAAATCGAAGGAAACACTATCTTTTTAAGCTGAAAGCAGTATTTTTGCAAGATTACAATTGAACGCCCCATTGTATGTATGAGCTAGGTTAGGTTAGAATAAGTGGGCACAGGCGAACTTGAAATAAATTTGAATCAAAAGTACTAACGTACGCGTGTTATACAAACACGAGTCCTACGTAGGGAAAGAGGTACCACAAAAGGTAGATTTAGGTGGCTTACAGCAGGCTGTGGACGGTTCGTGGGGCGTGGTAGAGGTGGCAGTGGCTATGGCTGGACAAGAAAACGAAATCAAACGCCAGTTTACGATACTCCAGGGTGTCGATAAAAATAACGACCGCTATGAATAGCCGTGTACATGATGCGAGCAGCGCATTATCGCGTCCACTATTTTACGACCGCTAGGTTTTAACGCACATTCGCGCATTCCAATAAGTGCTCGATATAGTCCATACGCTATTCATTCACGTGCCCGATCCGAACACTTACGCCACGCCGCGCCGTTAAAAACAGGCATAGAAGCTGTATAAAATTACTTGTTGGAATAGGTATCTGAAATGTTTATTATACGAGTAGTATATAGGTAGGTATACCATTACGAATCTCAATCTAAAGCGAGGCAAGAAGGTGATGATACCAACTGTTCCATAGGAAAGAGAGAAAAAGACGTGGCCTAAGTTGAATGTACGAATAGATGAGGAACAACGCAAAAAGAACAGAAAAGGATTCAGATTTAGGCACAAATCACGCCCCACCCCGCCACGCCACGCCGCACACCTACAAAGCTTATAAGCGGCCGCAACCGCGCGACCGCAACCGCGTAGGTAAACTACTCGTACCCATAATTAGCATAGCGTGTAATAAAGCTGCAAAGTTTGAATTTTGTCGCTTTTTATTTGACGAGAATACGGACGCCACGAGGTCGTAAACAAGTAGAAAAATTCCAAGTACCCGCGCGTAAGTAAACTCATCTCGTAGGTGGCTGCAACCTCAGCGTCAGCTTCGACCTCGCCTATTCGCGAATAATACCGGACTGCGCTGCGTTGCGGTAATACCCCGCGTCAAACGTTCTGACCGCAACCGCGCGCGTCTAAAATACATATAAAAATATCATATTTCATTTTACGCCTCGGGCTGCTTCGGCTTTAACGAATTATCACCGTCACCGCGTCCTACCCTCTGACCTAATGTAACGTTTTTACGATATAATGAAATCTTTCAACTACGTACCACTATACTATGTAAGCAGAAGCAGAGCTACGTAGTACGTAGCTTCTATACCGAGCTAACGGTTATACGACTACCCCCTAAAAGACAAATTTCCCTTTCCTTTCAGTATCTAATACATCGCACAAAGTTGCCATAGGAAAAAGTAAGGAAACAGATTAAACAGCATTATTATTTACGTTTACGTAGCTGGTACAATCTCAACAACGCGTATGCTGCCCTACCAAAAGTACTTCATCTATCATACATTACATCATGTAGGACGTAGGTAGTAGGTAGCTAGGTACAGCTACAGGTACACATTCTGCATAATTATCCAAGCCTGAACGTGGGTTACCAAGCATAAAAGAAAACTAACGAGCCAAAGTCTTTCCAAAACAGAAAGCTGGGCCATAATTGAATGAAAATAAAGCTTGAAACATAACTCGACCTTACGTCGTTGAGTTTGTCATCTGTTTGAGAAAAAGTAAATTTGGCGCGGGCTCAAAATGTTTTTCTTTCATTTGTTTTTCATTTTCTTTTCTTTGATTTTTTTTCTCAAAAACCATCTCGGTGGGCAAAATGGCGATTGGTAATCCAAATACGAGATTTAACCGGAGTATTAATAAAATGAATTTCCTTTTCATCAAACTTTCATATTACATATCATTATTCTGCGATTTTAAAAATATCAAAAGTCGTTGCATTGTACATATTTTTTTTTGGTTTTGAAATCATTAAAAATATTTTCTAACGGTTTCAATACGATCATTAAAATGTTTTGATAACGTTTAATCGAGTATTACCTACCGAATATACCCCAAATTAGATCTTAAGAAATAATTTTCATCACGAACATTATGCGGTGTAGAGATTGGAAAAATTAAGAATTTTTTAAGCCAACGAAGGATACAGTGGAGAAAGCGGCAATAATTAAGCTAAACTGTTTAGTTGTTTAGCCTAGCTATCTAAATTGATAGTATCATCAATCAAAAAAAGAACTGTAGGGAGCGCTACGCTGCCCCTTGACCACTCCACGGCTCAATCCCCATGCTCGTTCTTCTAGCTTCGCTCTCCCTGCATCACCTCTATTAGTATCACCAGCGTTGCCAACCACAGGGAATTTTCCCTACATCTCAAGCGATTTTTTTGACATTTTGGAAAATTGCAGGGATTTTTCATCATTTCTAGGGGAAACATGTATATTTTTGCGTTTATAGGTTCAACTTTCAACAATACAATCAAATCTGAGTGAAGTCTTGTGATTCAAGTTCCTAAATAAAGTAAAATTTCAAAACCACATTTTAAAATTCAATTTGAAATTTTTTTTCAATTTAAATTTTAAGCGAATTTTTAAAAATTCAATTTTGAACAAAAATTCAAAAAAATTACATTTGAACAAAATTTTAAAACAATTAGTTTCACTTCAAGTTTCAAATATTAAATTTGGAACAGAATTTGAAAAATTAAATTTTGAGCGAAGTTTTAAAAAATATTATTCGAGCAAAATTCAAAACAATTTTGTGTAAAATTTTTAAGAATTTACCTACTTTTCTAAATAAAAAATGGGGAAAAAAAATCATCAAAATTTTAATTTCGAATCAAGTGAAAAAATTGTATCCTATCGAAATAAAAAAATGAAAATTCAAGAGTAAAATTTTAAATTTTGGGCAAAACTTTGTAAAATTTTTTTTTTTTAAGTTTTGTTTTAGATACAATGTTGAAGAATTGTTTTTTATCAAATTTTTTGAACGAAACGTAGTTTTGACTTCAACAAAATTTTCAAGTTTTTTTTTTTACTTACTTTTTTCATGAAAATTTGTTTTCACAAAAGTTTAATTATATCTTGGCTAAAATTTTGCAAAAATAAATTTTCAAAAAAGTTCAATTTTACTCTTCAACTAAACTTTTCAAAATTTTAACGAGCAAAATTTTAATTTTGAAAAACTATAATGCAATTATCCCAGACTAGTTACCAGCGCTGGACGCTGGATTTCTGCAAAACTCTTTGACCATAAATAAATAAAATTTTAATAATTAATTTACACTGGTTTACAATTGACATTTCAAATAATAAAGATACTTATATTAAACAACCGTTCAGCTTTATTTTCAACATTTATCCAAAAGTAGGAATTAAAAGGTAGGTACAAAAGAAGTAACTTGAAAACGATTTTTACGAATCGTGAGGTCAGGTAAGGAAGGGGGTTACCAGAAATCTTCGCCCAGAGATATTTGACTCATTCTAAACGAAAAAAAAAACAAAAAAAAAACAGGGAATTTTTGAAAATCGGGTTGGCAACTCTGAATTTTAATGCAGTAGGCAGAGGCACTAGGCAAGCACGCTGATTCCGCTACTGCCTTAATTAATTAAATTAAACCTCCGTAAGCGGGGAGGAGATTAAATCACGGGTGAGTAATATACGATAATTGTACCGTGTAAAAAATACTCATCGTTGTAATCATCGCTCAAATATGCTTTAACGGTTTTAACAGGGAAGTTGCAATAATACGTGTTAGGGATAAGTTTTTTTTCTTCTTCTTCTTTAATACGTGAAATAAATAATAGTATGTTGCAAGGATGATGATAATGATGACGATGACGATCTATACCTGCGTATGGTATGTCACAGGCTTCCTTATCAATGAGAAATATTTTGATTGGCGAAATATCTATGAATAATATAATAACATTGTACCTTTGGAAGCATGAGGCATTGCAAACGATAAAGGTACATTAGATAAGAGAGGCACATTTATTGCATTTTTCTAAGAACGAAATGACTTATTCGACGACAAATACCAAAGTAAATCAGAGGGTAGAAATAGTATTTTTTCAGGTGCACTTCAATAATAAGAAAAATCAATCATCAATTTTCTTAAATTTTAAAAGATGAAAATGAACATTTTCAGCACAATTTCAAAAAAATATTTTACCTATACTTAAAACAATTATGAAAATTTTTCTTCAAGCAAGATCACAAAAAAATTGTGATAGAACAAAAATAAAAAAAAATTGATTCTTTTTTTTAAATTCAAGAATTTGTTTTCTATAACTTGAAAAAAAAATAATTCATAAAAAAATTGTTTCTGATGAAAAAAAAACAAACCTAAAACAACAAAGACAAAATCTAAACATTTCCGAAAATGACCCAAAGATTCCAGACTCAGAAATAGAAATAGAAAAAATCCTCCTCTTAATCAAACAACTCCAACTGCAGCATCAGATTTAACTCCTCTTCCTCCCGTACCCATTCCGACACTGAATGTAAAAGTCCTGGCATTATACACACCCAGAATAATAAAATATAAAAAAAAGAAAAAAAAGAATCTGAAAAAATTGTTTTTTCTATGTTTTTGGAATTTGTATACGAGGTAATTTTTTTTTAAATTCTAATAGAAACTTTTTTCATTTTTTTTATTTTATTGAAAAAATTATTTCATTTTTCAAAGAAAAAAAAAACAGCAAAATGATGCGAGAAAATTTTTAATCCAAAATTTACTCAAATCTCACATTGATTTTCTATTCAATTTCAAACTTTCCAAAGGCAAGTTTTTAACACATATCTCTCGACAGGATCTCTCTAGAGAAACAGAAACCAGAACCAAAAGATCTGCACCACACCACATATTTACTGAATTCGACTCGTATACTACACAGTACACACACTACATACACTTCAGTTTCTCTCCATACTAAATCACTCTCAAACACCGATATCACCGCCATACACAGTACACAGTTACACACCATAATAACAACAGCAACAGTACTGTGGTCGCTTTTTATATCGTATAATGGGTTACCACAGAGTACATAGTATACAATACAACAGCAGCAGCAGCCCATTTCACAGTTGACATATCACCGCGACCGCAACACTCATCCTTTATCAATTTTTCCATACGACTAAGAAGAAGAAACTCCACAGTGCTTCAAATTGGAAAGTAAAAAAGTTGACCTCGAAACCACACATCTAGGCAATTTTAATTTTTAACCAGTTAAATCGAGATCACTAATTCCTTCTTTCGTAAATATGCAAAAATGCGCCAAAGAAATAATGTAGAACACAAATTCACAATACCAAGTCTCCTCGAGAATGTCGCTTTAATTAGTTCGCGAGTATTTTAATTACGTAATTAACACCCACTTCGATGAAAAAAAAAACAATTCTTAAAAAGCTTTTTATTTTTTTCAGTGGCACTAAATGCAGTTGATACCTACGAGTATAACTGCGAATGAGCGAATAAAAAAATAATGGAATAATAAATAAATGTTTTATTCATTTGGCCCAATTCGACCACATTTAATAGACTTTTATTCCTCAATTTTGCACTCGCATAAAAATAGGTGTATAATATAGTTTCACGACTCAACGACTCGACGCATTGTTATAGAAATAGGTACCTATATTAATTAATTAGAAAACCGTTTACACAGGTGTCATTTCCGGCACGTAATGTACACTTAACGGCATTTACGACTCGATAAAAGCGATAATTCAGCCAGTTCGAAGTTCTTCGAGACATAATAATCTTATTAAAAAAACGCAATAACAATGTACAGAGCCGAACTTATCAATGCTGATTACCCCCTTCCTCCTCCTTTCAATCTTTCTAGATCCAATAGATCGTCGATTCGGTAGTCGTGACACAAATAAAACTAATTACGTACGTATCTACAGTAAATTGGAATATTATATTAGAATTTTTCAATTTTTTTTTTCAATTAAAATTACAATGATCAGAACGCTCTAGCTCCATTCGATGTTGGACTTGGCCAAAATATGCGGATAATACATTTCATATATCAAGACTCAAATATAAAATTGATCGTGAAAAATTTGCCCTTCTGTTATCAAGAAAGTTATCACTATTTGAAAATTTTCAAGCCATTTTTTCGTCTCAAATATCAAATTTTTGTGCTCCAGCTCCTTCAATATTGCAATTAGGCAAAATGTGCGCGTAACACATTTGATAGATCGAAACTCTCATTACAAAATTGGTCATGAGAAAGATTTGTATATCTCTCATATTACAAAAGTTCTCTACCAAGGAAAAATTTCGAATCATTTTCATCAACACAAATATCAAATTTTGCGTTTTAGCTCCTTCAATATTACATTTGGACAAAATATCCGCATGTCGTATTTTATAGATCTCAACTCGAACTACAAAATTGAATATGAAAAAAAGATGGTCATCTCTCATACTAAGAAAGTTATCACCTTTTGAAAATTTTCAAACTACTTTTTCACCTTGAACATCAAGTTTCGCGCTCTAGCAAGCGAAGAAGATTTTCCACTTTGATATACTCGCGAAAGGCACATCTAGGGCACCAACCCATTGTAGGTACATGCCAAAAATAGACACCCTAGGTGGATTACAGGATGCTGTAGGCTGATCAACGGGCAAAGTTCAATACTGCATTTAGGCTAAATATGCGCGTAACATCAACTATATTTTATGGATCACGACTCGAACTACAAAATTGAATACCGAGAAAAATTCGTCCATCTCTCATATTACAAAAGTTATTAATCTTGTAAAATTCCCACTCACCAAAAATAACAAAAATACAACAAAAAAAAAATCTACTTACCGATCGAATACGACACCTTGGCCGGATCATGGTACTTCAATCCGTATCCTCGAATTCGGCTGACGACCAAAAAATAGAGTAAAACTCCCGTAAATATTACTCGCGGCATGATTCGCCACCATAAATTCACTTTGTCAACCTTCGAGCGATAACATTTTCAGCGCTCTACATTCCTGTAAACAATAATAAAACAACGAAAACTTTAGACTTGGCCGGTGCGGTGCATTTGATAGATATTCACTCATTCATAACGACTAACGAGTGTTTAATCAATGATAATGGTACGATCTGTTGATGCGGTTTTGTGATTCGCGTCAAAGTCCATGCCCGGACGCGAAGCGACGTCTACGCGAATGTGAACATCTTCTCTTACCGCGATGTGCAGTCAATTCGACACCGTCGCGTCGCGTTGTCGCGTCAGGCGTCATCGATCATATGCGAAACGTACACTACACTACACATAAACCTTCGTCTTGAACTTGAAGTAATATAAAAATTGATACATTTTTGCACGCTCGTGCCTCGCCAGCGCAGAGAAATCCTCTGCTTGCTGGGTCTTTTGTGCGATTTCACGGTGAGGTCAATTACTCGTGCTTATACGATCATATCGCGGTGTGCCCTTGCCATAATCAATTCCCAATAATTCTCATTTTTTGCAGCCAGCAAAATTGACGCATTGACACCCGACACTCTCTCGAATGATAGCAGCACGTGATAAATATCGTCTGATCAACTTATCCAACACTCGCTGTAGCTGCGGCGACAGCACATATCTCACTTTGGTACTTACTTTCTCGATCACTTAAAATGTGATCATCTTCAATCGTAGTGAGTCGACGCAACGCCGACCATAAAAACCTAAATCAATCAAATTTAGGACTGTTTTTAATTTTAACTTTGGGAAACTTAAGAACACGTACGATTTTTTTCAGCTTTTCGATTGAAAAATAATTGAGCACCGCATTGAACAAAAGTTGAAATAATCGAAATGTTTAGCAAAGATCTTAAATTATCAAAAAGTAGCTCTTCAAGTTTTTTTTTCAAACGTATACCTATTTATCGTGATTTTTCAAACCCCTTCCAAAATTATGAAAAAATATACTTTTTGGACGGAATTCCGCCAAGATCGTCGTACGACTACGTATTTTCGATGATTTTGCACCCTAACCTCTCTTTTTTAAGGGCGGGTCATGATTGTAATAATCGTGGTTATGGGGGGAGGTTGAGGTGAAATTCAACAGAAACTGTATCGGATGTAAAAACATTAATATTAAATTTTTCATAAAATTTTGAGAGTTGAAAAATCACAAAAAAACAACATTTTTTTTTAGAAAATTAATTTTATAACTCTGAAGAAATAATCTTTTAATAAACATCACCGTATGTCAAATTTATTGAAAAAAAAAAAAAAAGTTCTAGAAAATGATTTTTCATTTACGCAAAAACCTACCTCAAATTTGCAGAAAAAATTCTTATTTTGCCCAATCACAAAATTTACACACCTAGGTGTAGCTGAACCTGATTTTGACGAAATTTCGCGCAACAGTAAATTTTTCTGAATTAGATTAAATGTTATTGAAAAACAAATTCTTGTTTGAACACGACTTTTTTCAATTTTGGGAAAAAAAACAGTTTTTCAAAATTTATCCATACGTACCTAAATGTTTCCACTTTGTTTACAAATGATTTTTTTCACAATTACACTGAAAAATAATCATTTTTTTTATAGTGATTCAAAACTAAACTACGCAATGTGTTGAAAAATCATTTGTTCGATCGATATATCACATATTTACGAGTAGATATTCATTTATTAACTTCGGAAAATTCCAAGTGAAATGAAAATCATCATAAGTGCAAATCTAACACGTGAGGCATTTCAAACGGCAATATTATAATGATGACAATTATTACTACGTGTTTCTTATCCGTCTTCGCTTCATCCCCGGGATTTTTATTTATTTTTTATTTTTTTTGTGAAAATGTTTTTATATTTTGATGAAGACATTTCGTTCACGGTTTAAACTTGAATTACTGTAATTTTGTTGAACTGTGATTTCTTTGAACTTTGTTGAAATACAATTTTTAGAAGTTTTAATAAAATAAAAATGTTTTGAAAATTTTGTTCAACAGTAGGTAGGTACCTATACTTTCACAAATTTCGTTTGAAATATTTCACTGTTCTTTTGTTTGTTTGTTTTTTATTTATAAATAGATTCACCAAATTTTCTCAAAACATTTTTTTTTTCAATTTTTGATTAAGAATTAACCATTTGAACTTTTTTCAATTTTGTACAAAATATTGTAGAACAAAAATTTTATAAACATTTCTCAAATATGTACAACCTTTCCAAACCTTTGTTCAAGACAAAAACAAAAATAAAAATAAAAATTTCAAAAAACATTCGAGAAAAGTTTCTCTGGTTTGCCAACCAGATGACTGCGCAAGTCCTAAAGCACCAGTTGGTCCACCATTCATCATGTGTCGTTGATATTTTTTACGAGGAAAAATCAGAATGGGTGATATGAACGTTCCACTTGCACAAATTATCGCCGTAGTTGTTACTGACTCACCACATTCAGCGCTTGTAACGTGAATAACTTTTTTTACACCTTTACGAGCAAATTTTTTGGCGTTGCTTTCTGGTACAGTACTAGTGGAAGTTTCATCCAAGTTGTACACACGAGAACCGTTCGCGAAATTGGGATATTTTGCATACAAATCAGCCAAATTATCAAAAAACTGTTTCACAGTTTTTTCGTTGAAGTTACTGGCGCGAGCTAAACTGCAGTTTAATGGAGTTCTTAAGCTGATACCACCGCAATGTTTCATAAATCCTCGATACCAGTCTTTTCCAGTTCGTTGGTTGGCATGCCATGAGGCTGGAACTTGTATTTCGTTTCGTACAGCTAGCTTGTAAGCCAAGATTCGAAGCTGACGAGTATTCACACCAAAGCCCCTTTCCGCACATGCCACTACATATCTTGAAAGCTCATGCTCTTGGGCATCATTAAAAATTCTCCGTGTACTGTACCTCGGTTGGATTTGTACATTTCTATTACGTTAGTACTGCTCGTAATATTTCCGAAATGTAGCATATGGAAAATCGTATAAGGCGGCGGCTTTACGAAGTGACATACCATCGTCTTTCGCTTTGAACGCTTTGGCAAGTAAGTCGTGGCGAATTTGACCACGATTTGTGGTCTTCTGGTAATTGCTAACCATATCTGTCTGAAAAAAGCAACGAAAAACGTGTAAGAATGAATTTTTGTGTGGTTAAATGTGCCCCCCAAAATTTTCCCAAATTATTCAACCTGCCCTACCCCATATAAAGCAAAATTATGTCTACATATAAAAAAAAGATCAATACTTACAGCTTTTACGCATACACCGTTGAAAAGTCGATACTTTCTTCATACAAAACAATTTTTTTCAGAATTTTATTAGAACAATTAGTTATGTTGAGCGGTATTTGGGGTTTTAAACGTGAAAAACAGCATTTTTTTCAAAAATGGGGGTACTTTGAAGGGTCATAACTCCCCCCAAGGGGTCGCTGGGGCCTAAAAATTTTTCTGGGTGAGTTTCAACTCAAAATGAACCCAATACTGAAGTTTGAGCAAAATCGAAGACCTTCGATTTTTTCCACTCCACCCTATTATACTCGTAGATACAGGGTGTTTCAGGATAGAAATATGGCCTTCTAATTAGAAACTATGCAACACATACTGAGTATATGTTAGGATGTTTGTCTATCCCTTGGACCACAGGGGCAAAGTCATAAGACTACAAAAAAAAATCGTTTTTGATTTTGTTCAACATTTTCGAGCTTAGGTCACTCGAGTACTGTGAAAGGTAGGAAGTTACACTCTGCGGCGCTGCATAGCAAATTTTGTCTAAAATAGTTTGATGTGCTTGATCACCTTGCCAGGTAGACAGGGAGAGTTGTGCGGGCTAAAATATTCGAAAAAACGTGTTCAAAAGTAATTGATTTTTTGAGATTTTTCCAAAAATCAAGAAAGTTTTTCCTATTTATACTTATCTTACTTTTTTGTTTCAGGATGAAAAAATTTCGAGCTTTTCAATGGTGCAAACCCCGGCTCTCTATCTCTATTAGTTAAAAAGTTACTAGGTAGCGTTTTATTTCCGAAAGACACATGGAAAAATTGATGTTTTCAATTTTTCAATTTCAAAAAATCATAACTTTGTAAATAATCAAGTTAGAGTGGGGGGGATGAAGTCGCGTATTTGATGGGGATGCCATGGAGGTCCGACTTCCTTCCAAATGAAAAGTTGATGACTTTGAAATTCTGCAATTTTAGAAAAATCAATAATTTTTAAGAATTGAAGAATTTTATGAAATTCAACGATTTTGGGAAATTTAGCATTCTTTGAAAATTTACAGTTTTCAAAAATTAGTAGATTATTAAAAATTAACAATTTTTAAAAATTTTGCAATTTCGGATTTATTTTCAATTTTTATAATTTTTAGAAATGTGACAATTTTTGAAAAACCAATAATTTTTAAGAATTGGAGAATTTTATAAAATTCAAAGATTTTGGGAAATTTAGTATTTTTTGAAAATTTAGTATTTTTTGAAAATTCATAATTTCGGAAAATTATGGATCATTATAAATAAACTGGGAAAAACTCTGAAGAAAACCTTTTTGATTTCGAGACAAACCCTCATTGATTAAACATAAGTTTGAAAAAATAAATATTTTTTTTACAGATTTATTTTTAGATTTTCAAATAAATCTACCAAAAATTCAGCCTACGTGCTATTGGGTATTCACGAAATTAGATTAAATTACGTAGGTACACTACTTCACATATGGGCTAGGTTTCGTAATATCATTGGCAAAGATTGAAGCATTTCGGGAAAATTCTTCGATTTTAAATTTTTTTTAGAAAATAACGTTTTTTTTAAATTGCTTTTCCTTTTTTTTTTTTGAATTCAACTACTTACCTGGAATTTTTTGGAAGGAGCTGACCTTGCATGACCCAACACTTCATAACTCGTGATAGAGAGCTACACTTATTTCCACAATAATTGGAGCAGAATATTTTGCCACCACTTCGCATTTTGAACTCAAGATTCCAATTGGAACAGCATCCAATTGCAAGAGTACTTTGAGAAGAGAAGCTATAAAAATTGGTAAATTCGTTGCTCAAATTTACACAATTAGTGGGTATTTAGGCATCACCCCTTCCATTGCTGAAATCGATCATGGAAAAGGGAGCAGTAATAAATTTACGATACGGTGAAATGACCGCCCGACTAATAAGAGATTTCGATCTTGATCGAATAATTACTCAATTCAGACCCCGCCTCTGATATGAATTTGGCTCTCGAACACCGTTATGATCGCCAGATACTGGAAATTTTTCCAGCCCGAGATAAGCACACGAGCAAAACATAAACATCTCAATTTTACACTTTCTAAACCTCTTATTAATGTATTTTTAAACGAGTAGAAAAAATTAACAAAAACAATTTATTATATCAATCAACTCTAATAACAATGATTACCTCGACTATGCGAGTTTATTCGACATTTTTACGCCTGCAGCTCGGTTCAATAGGAAGCATTTTATTAACGTGGAAACGCGCTTGTTACAACATAATTCGTTACGATTATTAGTGTTAATTATGTCGACGTACGAATCGTGCCAAAGTGACGTCTTACATGTTGGTTTACCCCTGCCTGGCGAAAAAAAAGGTGAATAAAAGTTAATACCCCTTCGATAAATTATTCACAAAATTGTGATGCAACTATCTCATAAGCATGTAATAAAAAAAGAAAAAAAGAAAATAGGTAACTAAATTGGAATTTTAAGATTGCACGGTGAGCTCTCATCTCAGTTGTGATGTAATAAAAATTCGAGGTGTAAGCGTCTCAATCTCAAAGATATCACACTTGAAATTCTATTTATGCGCGTTCTGTGTTAGCATTAGCCCCGAACCATTTAAACCTCTAAAAAACTTATCAATTTCAAAACTGCATTTATTTTCCAGCTAAACCAGTTTTATTTTTAGTGAAGCTTTTAAAATTGCATACTCGTTTCATCTTTTTTCAAGATTAATTTATCGATTAGGATTCGTTTTATGAACCGCGCATCGCGCATTAGACTTTTCTACTATGCTGGACACATTCGGTCCAAGTGTTCGACAAAGATAACATTATTAGGTAGTAAATCGAGAAATAAAAAGTAATAGATGGTTTCACATAAATATTACCTATTAACCGCGAGTAGATTTGGAAAAATGTCTTAATATTCGGTAGCGATAAGAATTCCTTTTTTTTTCTCTTTTCAAGTATCTAAGGCCGATAAAATGGTTTACAATTATTTGACGTTGAATAATGATTGAAAAAGTTATTAATTAAGGATTTTAAATTATTTGAGAATTTTTTTAGCGTATGCAATTTAAAATAAAATTGATAAATTTTTGGTCGATTTGTATTGAAAACAATTATTCAATATTACTAAAATAGTATTTTCTCAAAATATTTTAATTTTTTCAATTTTTTTTTTTGAAAAAAAAACTATAAAATACTTTTTTCATCATCACTAAAAAATTTCTCCTTTTTTTTTTGAAAAATAAAAGTACTTGATAGGTAGTTAGTAATTATTTACCCTTCTCGTTCTTTTTTTCTTCTATTATTGATATTATCGAATAATTTTTTTTTAGGTTTATTCATTTACTTTTCTGTTTTTACCCCACCCCTCCGTACTTATAAATTATACGTGAAAATTGCTTATAACCAAAGTTGTAGAAAATAAAATTTCCTAACTGCATAAAGCGGTTAATTTTTCTCTAAGATGCGTAGTTTCAGAAATATTTGAGAAAAACGTGTAAAAAAAATTAGTTCAAAAATGTTGCGAATTTTGGGTTTTTGAAATACAGATTTGAGGTGTTGAGACCTTCACAGGTGTTTTTGGACCATTTTTTGTTATAATTTGGATTATATTTACGATTAATAGATTTACAAGCTGATTTTTGATAATTGTGTCGGAAGTGTTCTCAAATACGTAACAATTCATCCTTAATTGAGAACACCTCATATTTTTTTCATTTTCGAGTACAGAATTTT
>FIZV01035814.1:0-20730 GCA_900050545.1 Trionymus perrisii | reverse complement strand
GTTAATAATAATAATAATTTTCTGAAATTGTGAATTTTAAAAAATTGTCAAATTTTCAGTATCGCATAAACTGCAGTTTTTTTTAAAAGGAATATTTAAAAAAATCATCCAACCCACATACTTCCAAAATTCATAAACTTATCAAGAGAAACATGCGCCCTAATACTTAAAACAATTTGAAAAATAGTACAAATCGAAAAACAAAAGCTTTTTACTTTACCTATTTCATTTAAGTATTTACTTATTTTATTCTAATTTGGTATTTTTTTTCTCAATTTATTCCAATTTTTAAATCGTTCAAAAGTTAAAATTTTTCTAAAAATTTCTATTCACATGACTTTCTCATTAAATACGCCACTGTTCTACCACCAACTTTTTAACGAAATCTCGTAGGTAATGTACTAAAAAGTTAAAATTATCAATATTCATGATACGAGTAAGTGCATTATAAAATCACTTCCCCAAGCTTTGAAATTTAAAATATAATGGTGATAGTTGTTTAATGTGTATGATGAAATAAATTAGCTAGATTCTAGATTGATTTTTTATAATTTAATTCATTACCTACTTTCATCATGCATTCTTTTGAGATATTAGAAAATATCAATTAAATGTTGAAAATAACGAGGTTATTAAAACTTAAGACAGTTATCTGCCTTTATTAGCTAGATCAACTCGAGAATAATTAAATTTAACAAATCACGTATCTATCGTATCTTACTTCAATAGGTATCCATCTGAAACAGATTAAGTAGGTAAGCACGAGTATAACTAAGTATTTTCAATTCGTCATCGACTTGAGTAAAAATCAAAATTTTGGCGAATTGCAAGATCGTGTCGTTGCTTCGCGATGTAACAAGTTCAATTAGGCCTACATAAAAATAACCTCGATGAGAAAGGTTATTAGTAAATTTCAGAAATCGACCTTCATCAGTCGCAGTCGGCTCGTTTTTGAACGAATAATTAACAGGAAAGTCAATTAATCGAGCAAAAAGGTGAAGTACCCGAAGTAAGGGGTATTGAAATTGAATTCCATACGAGCAAGATGGGAGCATGTGAAACAACTTTCGATTGACGGAGTGAGTAATTTGTTGCGTGCGCACGATAATCGGTTTTGCCGGCCGGTTCATTGAAGGACTTGTTCTAAACCAAACCGCTCGGCAGTTCATTTTATTTCATTACCCTATACCGGTGTTTGTCGGTTCGTGGCCGTTTATTTCGTGATAACGAGTGTAGTTCGTGAGATAGAAGCGTATTTGTTGCTGTATTTTCGTTTCTGTGTTAGTTCGATACGAAATAAATAAATCATCATGACCAAATACCATAAACCAGAAGCGAAAGTATTACAAGAACTGAAAGATATCGCTCACAAGCTGAGAATCGATTCGGTTAACGCTACAAATGCGTCCAATTCCGGCCATCCAACATCATGCTCGTCAATGGCCGAACTGATGTCCGTGTTATTCTTCCACGTAATGAGGTACGATCTGAAAAATCCGCGAGATGCTTCGCACGATAGATTTATCCTTTCGAAAGGGCACGCCGCTCCGATCTTATACGCTGCCTGGGCTGAAGCTGGTTTATTCCCGGTCAGCGATATATTGAATCTGCGTAAAATAGATAGCGATTTAGAAGGCCATCCTACACCTAGATTGAATTTCGTCGATGTCGGTACTGGATCTTTGGGACAAGGTTTATCCGTTGCCTGCGGCATGGCTTACGTAGGTAAATACTACGATAAAGCTTCGTACAGATCGTATTGTATTTTGGGTGACGGTGAAAGCGCCGAAGGTTCCGTCTGGGAAGCTCTGCATTTCGCTTCGCACTACAATTTGGATAATCTAGTAGCGATATTCGATGTAAACAGATTAGGTCAATCTGAACCTACTGCCTTGAGACATGACATGAATACTTACAAGAAAAGAGTCGAAAGCTTCGGTTTCCATGTCATCGTTGTCGATGGCCACGACGTCGAAGAATTATGTAAAGCTTTCTACGAAGCCTCCACAACCTCCGGCAAACCCACCGCTATTATCGCGAAAACTTTCAAAGGTAAATATTTCCCCAACATAGAGGACCTCGTCGAATGGCACGGCAAACCTTTAGGAGACAAAGCCCCCGAAGTAATAAAATACCTCAGTTCGCTGATTAAAAACGACATCAACAAGATCCCGTCGATTCAAAGACCCTCGATCGAAGCACCTTTAGCTCCAGTATTGCCAAAAACGCAGGTCCAATTGAACACACCGCCGGCGTACAAGAAAACCGACGTCGTAGCCACCAGATTGGCTTACGGTACAGCTTTGGCTAAACTGGCAGCCAACAACAGTCGCGTCATTGCATTGGACGGTGACACGAAGAACTCTACTTTTTCCGATAAGATCAAAAAAGACTTCCCAGACCGTTACATCGAATGTTACATCGCCGAACAAAATCTAGTCGGTGTGGCCATCGGAGCTGGCTGTCGAGACCGAACCATACCATTCGTATCTACTTTCGCCGCTTTCTTCAGCAGAGCCTACGATCAAATTCGTATGGGCGCTATATCGCAAACCAACGTCAACTTTGTCGGCTCACATTGCGGTGTTAGTATCGGCGAAGACGGTCCTAGTCAAATGGCATTAGAAGACTTGGCCATGTTTAGAGCAGTTCCTGGATCTACAGTTTTCTACCCGTCTGACGCCGTCAGTACCGAACGAGCTGCCGAATTAGCCGCCAACACCAAAGGTATCTGTTTCATTAGAACGTCTCGTCCTAATACTCCAATTTTATACAGCAACGACGAAGTTTTCGCCGCCGGTAAACATAAGCTAATTAAGAGCTCGAATAACGACGTAGCTCTCGTCATCGGTTGCGGCGTCACCTTACACGAAGCCGTCGATGCAGCCAACGAATTGCAAGAAAAACACAACATTCATATCCGTGTCATTGATTTATTCACCGTTAAACCGATCGACGCGCAGTTCATCATCCAAAACGCCCTCCAATGTAAAGGCAAAATCGTAACCGTAGAAGATCACTATCCCGAAGGTGGTATCGGTGAAGCAATCTCTTCAGCTGTTTCCGAACAAAGCAACATTTCGGTTAAAATTTTAGCAGTTCGATCGATCCCCAGATCGGGTCCACCCAAAGTACTCTTGGATCTTTTTGGAATCAGCTCGAAAAGCATCGTTAAAACTATATTGAGTATCGTGTAAAAACCTTCCTAAAACTTATTCGTGATCTTATTTCAAGATACGGATATTTAAAGATGTATATTTCGTTACCCTGATTTTTTATTCGTTTATCGATGTATTTTTCTAAAATCAAATTCCGATCGTGTATGCCGTAATGTGAAATATGCTTTAGTAGCTTGTAAGTTGAATAATTGAAGTAAATTTTTTTCGTCCACGATTTCATACGAGTTTTATTTTTCCTTCGAAGCAAAATCGATAAAAATTTTAACTCTTCGTACACGTTGTTGAAAAGGATCTGTTTTAAAATTGGTATAAAAAAGTTAGAACATTTTATTATTTTTTATCAAAGTTGTAATTCAGATAAAATTAAAGCTCGGTCACCTCCAAGTTCCCTATTTAACCACATTTTACGAAAACCATGCTTGTTACAAAGTCGAGATTGGTTTAAAATTTGACCTCTACGAGTTCAATCTGATTATAATTGATCGATTCGTATTCGAGAAATTCGCATGTTCTTGGTACAGCCGAGATTACTACAGCTTGAAATTTACTAGATTGGTATCTTTAATTTAATGAATTGTAATAAAAAGTTGAGCTTCCATTCTGTTCAGCTTCAGATCTTTTACAAATCGAAAAATATTGCTTTTGACCTTTTATTTTTGTTTAAATGTTGATGGTAATCTGTATACCTTGATAAAGGTACTATTATATATTTTTACGTAACTCATTGAATCGTTCGGTTACTCAAGTACGAAGTACACGAGGTACCTACTACCTAATACTGGAAAAATGTGTTCTCAAGTGAGATTGAGTTGAAAAGTTTTCTTAGAAGTAGATACAGTAATGAATAAATACAACCTTGAGGTGAAGAAAGTACCTTGTACGATATCGTAAAATGTACTGTAAATTAAAACTAGTTTTTCGGGCGACATGAACCGACGTGTAGGTAATGATTTCAACTTGATTGTTGGTATATAATCATAATGATTAAATTCGCGATTTTCACATCATACAAAGTTGAAGTTACGATCACTTTCGATGCCAAGACGCCAAGAGCAATGACTCGGCATGGGTAGGTCTAGGTACATCGAGCCATCTTCAATGATGCAAGAAAAGCCCCAAAAGACTTCAGATGCATTTATTCAGTTCAGATGTATTTCATTTTAACGAGCATTTATGGAAGATTATTCCACTAAATGACCTGTAACTTGATACCTATGCATATCTACAGAGATTAAGCAATTAATATGATTTATTTTCTTCTTCCAATCTTCGATTAAGTTTAGCTTGATAAGTCAGTATGGGTTGAATTTCTTCTGGACTAGTAAGAAAATGAAAACGGAAATCATTTCAAAAAAAAAAAAAAAAAAACAGACTCAGTCTTCATAGACTGCGGGTCCCACTCATAGAAACAGTCTCACTTATAAATTTGTTAATCGCCTTCAATAACGATCTCATGGGGATCTTTTCAACATTGATAATCAACCAGAAAATCTAAAATGAATGAAGTGATAAAAAGCTCAATTTCAGATCAATGACAACTCTTAATTGAAATAGATTGAGCGTTGAATGAATTCCTTAATAATTAATCATGGCGTTCAAAAAGTAAAATAGGTACTTGACAACTTGGCAGGTGTCTGTCGATACCCGTATCGAAGCACGCGTGAACGTTTTCCTTCAATTTAACTATAGGCGTAGGAGTTTTGGAAAAATTCAAGAAAAACACGCAGAGCGATCAAAGGAATTTGAGTAAATATTTTATTTCGACGTTATCATTATTTGATTTAAAAAAATTACTTAGTGATTAATCAGTTACCTGCAAAGTATAGCAATTAATGAGAAAGAATTTCGTTAGGTAGTAGGTAGCGTTAGGTTTGGGTAGGTAACTAGGTGCTAGGTATCCATAATTCTAAAATAATTCGATTGAGAAGCTCGATATTTGTTGTACGTCTTAATTCTTGAAATAGAAAACAATACAAAGTACCGAGAAAATTATCACACCGATTATTTTATTTAATTAAATAACTTTACTTCTCTACGGGTCACAATCTAATTAGGCCCAGTTGAAAGATGTAGGTTCGTTTCGAAAAGTATAATTCCTTAACATTTCTCATTCCATGCTTATTTATTTTACAGCGATACCAGATAATTCAACTAACAAAAACATTGATAACGAATAATTTATAATGAGCTTTTATCAAGTTCTAACGTACTGTGCCTGTGTTTAAAATGAGCTGAAATAAAAATAAATTGTTATCCGGTAAACA
Source organism: Trionymus perrisii (assembly GCA_900050545.1). Lineage (NCBI taxonomy): Eukaryota > Metazoa > Arthropoda > Insecta > Hemiptera > Pseudococcidae > Trionymus > Trionymus perrisii. The sequence goes on along the minus strand of FIZV01035814.1, from coordinate 15,287 downwards.
TTTTCAAGTTTTTACATGGTTCAAAATTTAATAACGTTTGAAAAATTCGTTTAATTTTTTAACCATCCTGAATTTGATCGGTAATTTCCTATCATCATTCATAGGAATGATTTTTTAAATGAAATAATCAATCGAAAATTAATAATCGAGCGTTGATTTGGAACGATTACCTACGAATGCTAGGCCAGCCATAAAAGTTCTACGACCGCATCCATCCGAACAGGAACTGCGATAATAAAAGCATCGAAAGGTAAGCTCGACATTCGGTGCAAATTTACACTACAGGCAAAATTGAAAATATTAAAACAACGATACAATATATTTTTAATTTATTTCATTACGATACAGTGTTGAATAATAATTATATCAGGAAAAAAGTAACTAAAAACATTTAAATTACCGTAAAAAATATATACTTCATAAATTAACACGCCGCGACAATTATTTCAATCAAATAAAATCGGTTTATCACTTACATTATCGACATTTCTATAGGATGTATTAGAAGTAGAAATATTTGTATTATAAGAGTTAGGTGATACTGAAGATGAATGATGAGAAGGAATAATGTTGGTTATACTAGAGCTAGTTGGTACATTACCACTATTAGGAGCGTTTAACGTAGTACTGGACGTGTATGAAGCATTAATACTAGTGGATGGAGTATCATTAAAGCTAGTCGAAGTGACAGATGCACCGTGGTTTTTCGCATTACTCGTACTGACGTTTCCGGTACTGCTGGTCACGTCAGCCGAATCGCATACTGTTGTTGAGGTGGTATTACTCGTAACGAAAGTAGATTTTGAAGACGTATTGCCACCAAAATACGTGGTCGTGGATGAATACGACGTAGACGAACTAGCGCCGCCTGTAGAACTGGAAGACTGCATTGGTTTCAATTCTTTGATCTGTTTAATTAAATAGGCTTTTTCGTCGTTGAATTGTTCGTCTTCTGACCTATCGGTGTGGAAACGTGATAAGAAGTCGACTAATTTCTCTTGATTCCTCAGTAATATATCTAAAATTGGTTTAGGTTTATTTGGATTCGCCACGAATACCTAAAATTAAAAAATTCCGTTAAAATGACGCATTTACACAAAAGATTCGTATTGAAAAAAATTTACGCTAGTTTCAATACCTTAAATACGTGAAATGCCTCAAATTGTATGTTTCGTGACTTCTCCTTCAGCATGTTCATCATTAATTTCAAGTTATCTGGGTTTGATATGTACCTTGTCATTACCTAAGAATAGAAGAAATTCCATTACGAATGTTTCCAATAAAAACTATATTATTGTGATTGATACCGAGCTATACAGTACCGTAAAATTATGCCTATCAAGTAAAAGCTCTCCTAACAACTTCAGACTTTGTCGTCGGGTCACATAATTTTCCGAATTCAACAGACGTTGATAATGTTTGAAAACTTTTTCATAATTTTGTTCGAGGAACTCGGCGCAAATGATTTTATGTCTCGTCAGAAGTTCCTGTAAAAGAAAAACATTTCTCGTATGAAATGTCAATTTCTGATAAACGATTTTCCATACCCCACCATATTTACGACGTGTCACCATTTCAATACTAACTTTGAAGGTGGAAAATGCGTCAGAAGCGATATCGAAAGTAGAAACTTCAACGTATCTAAAAAAATTGAAGAAGTCTTCCGAGTTAAGCATTATCTTAGCTAAGGCTTCGTATCGCGCGCATTCTCTCAACATAGAACCGCAATTCAAAGCTATCTCTTGTAATTCGTATCTATACGTTGGTTAATTTTAAAAAATATACGACGTTAATAAATCGACCCAGATATTTTACAACAGAATCATCTCGCTAGTCTTCACACTTACCCACACATTAGAGTGAATAAGATCTCTGGCTTCGTGCATATATATTCCACCGTTGGTGACCGGGTTCCAATTTGCCTTCTCAAAATGTTGTTGAAAACTTGCGCTACGTCTTTCTTGCCCTGTTAAAATACGCGTCTATTAATACGGTTCGTACAAAATTATAGTAACTCGTCGAAAACTTACTTCAAAATCAATTTTACTCAAATTACAAATTAACGAATACAGCAAATTATTATTGTAAAATTCTTGAGCAACTTGCGCTACTACGATATCTGTCTGCGGTTCGCATTCCGAATTTCCGTAAAGCATGTTTTTTATTAATAATAAATTTTTGCTGACGTCTTCTTGAGCCTGAAAATGCAAATTACACTAATTAGGCACACGTACAAACAAAACAAAATTTGTAAATGATAACTAACCTTATCAGATTTCTTATCTCCACGCTCTAGGGCAATTAAAGCATCTTTCAAGGCTTTAACTACTTCAGTAGGACTTTTCTGAGATTTGCCGAACAGAGGCATTATAGTTTCCGGCACAAAACTGTACAAAAATGGACAAGATTTTTATAGTTAGCATTTAGGTCTAACGTAATGTTTACAGGAGAATTTATCCTAAAGTTAATTTTGTAAAAGATCAATAATCTGGTTCAACAATTTCAGTTTTGTTCTTTATGGAAGTAATAGTAAGTGAGGGATGAGATGTTACTGTGCAAAGATATTAGGTTCATTCATAGTCTGAACAATGTCATTGATGAGCTGCTGTTCAACGCCACACAGTAAGTATATTCATATTATGGGACAGCAAGTAAGCAAATCAAGTTATGTCGGTGGATATTCTTTAGAGTAAGGATACTTATTTATACAGATAAGATGTTAAGGTAACATAATTAATTGAATAATGTGTAACAGTATGTGATAATTAATTTTAGGACATACCCAAGTGAATGAAATAAACACCTTTGTAAAACACGATAGAGTTGCAAATCAAACGGCTGTAAAGTGACAGTTCACTGCACGTTTCAATCATTCAGATTTTAATTCGATAAATCAGGCATTAGTTAGCTAGTTATCATCAAAACTTTTTATTGAAATTTATTTAATAATTTGACAAACGTCATTCAAAAATTCACGAAAATGAGAAATTGAGAATCATTGAAGTGGTCGATAGTGCTCAAATTGTGTGTGAAAGCTCAAAAAGTTTTTCAGTGTTGTTAATCTCTATAATAAAAATTACTTCGAATCTGTCTCATTGTTACCTTTTCAGTGGAACAAAATGAATGAAAATAATAAAAAACTACTTGGAAACGATTCAAAATAATTCGTTTTCACTTTCACCACGCCGAAGGGAAAAATTTTATGTAAAAAAACTCAAGCGAAAACAAATATAACAGTACAACTGCAGAACGTAGGAAGAGCACTATTTCTGGCAACATCAACATTCAACAACTTATGACACTATGACCGTGATCATGACCTTTTCTAGTTTTCTAGGAACTATGAGGTGATACAATTTACTCGGAAATAGTCATTTCATACAATTCAACACGCCTATTTTTCATTCTTTCACGTAAATTTCAAGAATTCATGCACATAAAAATATTACATCGCGTAAACAAATAATCTGTAATCAATAACTACGGCATACAATACTTAAAAGGATAAAAAAGAAACGAAACTGCGAAAAAAATTAATGAAACAACATGATGATGAATAAAATAACATAATAAAACCACTACTTCATAGCGATATCAACAAATTTTGCTCAGCGAAAGGTTGTTTAAATTCTTCTTTGAGAGGAGCATTTTCCGATTGTAAGCTATTTTTTCTTTGGTGTCTCCATAAATTGCGATCTCTTAACACAGGTCGCCCAAAAGTCGTGTGTATATCCTTAAAACTTATTTTATTACGCTGATTAGGAAAAGTGCAATGAGAATTGTGATTGTTATTTCCGTGCAACGATGGCTGTGCCACATTCGGAGATTTGGTTTTCGATGCAGGAATACAATGAGCCGATTGAGACTGTGCTAATCTTTGCTGCCTATGGCGAGGTGGCGGATGAGGCGATGAATTGGCACTTGGCTGTGGCGTTCTAGAACTGGGCGTTAGACTATCCAATTTATCATCGTTAGTGCCAGAAAAATAACACTCAGCGATAGAATTACTCTGTTCTAAATCGTTCGATTTTTCACTACACTTATGACTTCTTGTTTCTGAAACACGAGCAAAAATCGATTTGTTGGTACAGCTTGAAATTTTAAACTAACGGTTTGATTTTGAATTTTCAACATGGTATCCAAAAGTATTTATACAACGAAGACTTGAACGTGAGGAAGTCAATATTACCTTTTAATTGCCGTTGCAATTCGGTAACCATAGATTTCATGTAATCATAACTAGCACAAGCAAGACTCTTCATCCATTGCTCCATGGATTCCTGATTATCAGAGCATAATACATAGGTTCGATTTCCAGCTCCATGAAAAACAATTTTAAAACTAAATTGAGCATCATTTTCATCCAATTCTGAAAATGAAACGTTTCATTGAATGATTTGAATTCGATAAAGTAACAACAAATTTGTTGACGTAATGTTTATTGCTTACCTATGGTACAGCCTTCTAATATTATTAGGCCAAGAGGTTCTTTATCGTAGCGCTTCTCAAAATAAAACAATAGATTTCCTTTGAGAACGAACCATCTTTTCTGAAATCCTTTATTTACTTCTCCTTTTTTCATCAGATATCCTTCTTTGTCGGCGGTAGCTGTAGGGGATACAGCGTAAACGCAGAGATTCTTTTCGTTGATCTTCATTATTCACGACACTACTTTAGATTTTCTTTTAAAGAACGTTTACAAAAAGTAAGAAAGCGTCATGCTACACAGAGATTTGCCACCGAATTACTTTAATCTAAGGTTGAAATGTACGGACGAAGTTGAAATGAAAACATTAAAAATGAAAATAAATACGCGTTTTTATCATCGCGGAACTTTTAACTAACTTCCGAACTGGTCATCAGCTGATAATGAAAATGATTTTTTTTCAAGGTTTTTTAGGTATAGTAGTGCAAGAAAGTAATGTTAGGTTCGCTTAGTTCTTCATGTTATGTTTGAAATTTAAATTCCGTTTTAAAATTTTTCTCGATGCTTTTTCTGCAAATGAAATAATTTTAATTCACTAATAAAAACCTGTTAACGTCGTAATAATTTCATAAAATTCAAAAAGTTTGATAAGCTTCAATCCCTCAACATTTCAATAATGCCTCAAATTTAATATTTTAAAAATAAAATTGTGAATACTACTTTAATAGAAAATTAATAAGCGATAAAACCTCAAACGATTATATAGATTGTTGTTATTTTCAAAGCATCCAATCAGAAATTCATACTTCTCTACTAAATAACAAAACAACAGAAAATTGAAACACCAGAATAGAAAACTTATAATTGTATATTTGAAATTAACATCTAACCTTCAATCTTATAACAGAATTTCAATAAAACTACGCCGTGTTGGGCAAATTCAACAGGATATTTTGATTCGACGGTAAATATGTTACTTGTCTTGATCGTGATAATTGGTAGGCAATATCTTCAGCAGCTTCAATTCTTCTCAATTCAATCAAACCTTCACCAGCATCACCAATTGATTTAGCCAGTAATAAAGCTGCCTGCGAGTCTCCCTCAGCAGAAATAATTGCGGCTTGTTTCGATTGTTCAGCCTAAAGATGAAACAAACATTAAAAAATAGAAGTATTTTCAACTTATAACGAAAATATGAAATTTACCTTTTCTACTAAAAATCGTGCACGTTCAGCATCTTGCTGCGCAACTTGTTTCAATTCAACAGCTTGAGTAAACTCTTTACCAAACGTCAAATGAGTCTGTAAGAGTGATATTAAAATAATGATTAATCAAAATAGTAAAAATACATAGAATTATGATTCCAAATTTCAGAGCGATACTCACAATTGAAATATCATCAAGTATAACACCGAACTGAGCTGCTCTTTCAGTCAATTCTTCACTGACTTTTTCTGATACCAGTTCTCTTTGCGTAATAAGTTCACCAGCGTCATATTGAGCCTAAGAAAAAAATTCAAGTGGTTATTTATACCTAATTTGAACAAAGTTGAAACATAACGAATAAAACGTACCACAACAGCTTTTAGAACTTCAGTGGTGATGGAAGGTAATACTCTTTCATCATAATCGATTCCAAGGATTGTATAAATTCTAGGCAGCTGATCTGGTTTTGGTCGGAATAATATTCTCAAGGTGATATTCACATTTTGCAAATCTATAAAATATATAAAAATTAAAATAGTTTTCATCATAAAAATTTTAATATCACGTTCGATTATTATATTACCTTTGCTAGCAGTGATTACAGGAACGTTTCTGGGTCTGGAACGAATATCAAAAATGATTGGTTTTTGCACCCAAGGAATGAAAAAGTGAGTTCCTTCACCGACGACGAATTTCTTAATACCGGAGAATCTGTCGAATATAACAGCTCTGTGACCTCCGTCCACTGAAAATGAAATCGACAAATGAAAATAAGTAAATAGTGTTACATTGTGAGTACCAAACACTCGGAAATTTCATCATCTTTCATACCGGCTCAACACTCCAGTATGCAAGTAAGAGAATGAAAATAAGCTAATATTTATTAATTGGAAGAAAGCATGACTATGATGGTAATTTTGAAGCGAAAATGAAAAAAGTAATCATATTTTTTATAGATTTTCTTCAATAAAATTTAGTATTCAACACTTACCGTTGTATAGAGCAGAATTTACGACACCGCCGACAACAGCAAGACCCAAGCCGAGTTGGCTAATTCTATTGAATATTTGAGCAGCCATTACTTTAATAGTAATGAAGGAGTAATAGTAATTTTAATTAAGATTTATAAACCAACTAGCAATTCTACAAAGTATAACACATTAAAATTAAAATGCACGAGGACAACCCGATTCCGACTTATCTAAAAATTTTGTCTGGGTTATCTCTATAAATTGCAGTGTTTCCAAATTATTCCAAATTCACCCCCGCTCATTTTTTTTTAACTTGACAACAGCGCGTATAAAAATTGGTTAATCATACGCAATCATACGAAACGAAACTTTTTCATAACGATAACTTTCCAAATTTCCATAAACCTTGAAAAAATAAAAAAATTGGCTAAAATTTAGACGACAACGTTGCGTGATTTCCAATGTTGGTAACACTACTTCCGTATATTTTCCACTGAAAAAAAAATGTCTCCAGTGCAGTGAAAATTCGAAATTTGGATGAAAATGCTGCGTTGGATGTGATTTACCGTTCTCTTATCAATTTTTAATTAATTAAAATAATCGTTTACCGTTGTATTAATATCGAAAGTTAAGAATTAGTGCAAAAACATTACCGTAGTTCGAATTATTAAAGGTGATTCATTCATGATTTCATGATTTTACACACCTACTTTAAAATTTGAATCATTCCGTAGGTATGTATTTTACCGATGTAGCATAAAAAAATTGACACAATAGGTGCAAAAAACTAAACCTGAAAAAACACTGTGACGAAAGATCGCTTGATTTTCTTAGGTATTTTCTTCAATTAGTACGCAATACATTATCTAAAACAACATTTGTTATTATAACTTGTGATAATGGCGTTTCGTGATATCAAAATTAATTAAAAGAATTGTCGAAGTCATTATTACAGGAGTTCAGTTCGATACTTACATAGTGATTTTGCTCTATTTCGTGTTTAATGTAATCATCTAACGTGTTAATTATTTGTGAAAAATTGTACAATTTCCATTATTACGTTTTCATTTAAGGGCGTTTCATTATTTCTTTGTTTGACTTGGTAGGTTATTTTAACATTATATTGGATGTATTAAAGTAATCTAGTTGATTTTGCAGATGTCATTGGTTCAACGTGATACGTACGTATCGCGTTTGCAAAAATTTCTACATCAACACAATGACACTTTATAATTTTTCGCATCTACCACAGTTCGGCATAAGGATTACGATGTTTAAGATTCATTATCGTAATTCAATTGGCATGTTTTATCGTTGGAGTTCGACTCTAGGGAAATGAGAGTCTTCAAGCTGAAAATTTACATAGAAACTCATTGTTGTTTCACGTTTGCAGTAAAACGTACATTTTTGGTTTATTTACAAACAGCGATTATGCAACAATGTGTTTCATGCCTACGTGCCCTTATCACTATTTAACAAATTGCGTTCATTTAATAATTTAGGTGAGAATATTTATTAAACAATCGTTAATATCTACATTTTATCCTCGTTTTTGTGTTTCAGTTTCGTCTATAAACGAAAGAATGTCAAATAGGGTGGTAAATCAACGTCCAAATGGCCAAGCTCAGGCAAAAATTTGCCAGTTCAAGCTTGTATTATTAGGCGAATCAGCTGTTGGAAAATCTAGTCTTGTATTACGTTTTGTTAAGGGTCAGTTCCACGAGTTTCAAGAAAGCACTATTGGAGGTATGTAACATGTATACGTGACTCTTATCTCCATTACGAGTATATTTCGAATGTGTTTATTTCCGTTCTCTCAATTTTTTCAGCCGCTTTTCTCACACAAACTGTGTGCCTGGACGACACTACGGTCAAATTTGAAATATGGGATACCGCAGGCCAAGAAAGATATCACAGTTTAGCTCCTATGTATTACAGAAATGCGCAAGCAGCGATCGTTGTATACGACATAACGAAACAAGTACGAGTTTTTTTACGTGTTTATTAGCGTTTGTTTTCTTACAATGGTCGATTACTTCAGGACACATTTGGACGAGCAAAAACCTGGGTGAAAGAACTCCAAAGGCAAGCAGCTCCCGATATTGTAATAGCACTCGCTGGAAACAAAACAGATTTAGCCAATAAAAGAAGCGTCGAATACGAAGAAGCTCAACAATATGCCGAAGAAAACGCATTATTATTTATGGAAACGTCAGCAAAAAGTGCGATGAATGTTAACGATATATTTTTGGCGATAGGTAATTCTTTCCTTCTTTCTTTTGCAACCTAATGGAGACAAATTTAATCACTAGTGGGTTCTTTTTTACAGCCAAAAGATTACCTAAAAACAACGGTAGCGCCAATAGTGGAACAAATAAACAAAGTCATCGCCTAGGAGAAACAGAAGGCGCATCTAGAATGCCGACTGGCTGTTGTAAATGAGATGAAAATACCATTATGCATTTATTTCTTTGGCTTATACGGTAAATACCATTCACCTCGTAGGTTTTTTCATATTCTGCCAATTTCTCTTGCACAATATGGCTTCACGTAAGACTGTACAAATCAGATCGGGTTATTTAATTGTTATAACGTAATCACCAGACATGCTCTCCGTTCCTTCCTGTATTTAAATTTTTATCACATTTCTGACAATGTCAAACTATGCGTTTGGCCAATCACGGAAAGTCAAGGGAATTAACTAACCATCGAAATATCGGTTTATACCATTTTAGTCATCGCTGTTAATTTTTTTTTAATAATAGAAAAATTCATTAGTCTAGTGTTGTAAAGATTATGAAAATTTATGAGAATGGCTGATAAAATAATATTCGCATCCGTTACTCTCTTATCTATTTTTTAAATGCGTGATTATGTCGGCGTAATGCATTATTATCTCATATCTGACTTTGCCATTCTATATTGTAATAGTGTTGTTTCAACGAATTCGTTTTTATTAACGCGTCGGATCGTCAATGTGTGTATTTCCGTTGAAAATTTCGTGTCATGAATAGTTAATTGAAATATCCATTGGCAAGTTTGGTATGAGGTTTTGATAAAAAATTTGTAAATGAAAATAAATTTATTATACCGTCCTATGCGAAAAATTTGATGATGTTTTGAAAAAATTACGAAAAACATCATAGGAAAAATTTGAAAAAAATCAATGATGAAGAATTTTTAAAACAGTTTACTAGACAATTTGAAAAATTTTAAAAACAATTCAAGTGTATTGAAAAATGTGAGAAGATTTTTTTTTAATTTAATGAAGATTTTAAAAAATTTTAAAGAAAATTTTACGAAAAATTGGAAAAAAAATTATGACAAAAGCTCGAGTGTAAAAAAGTTAAGTAAAATTTATGAAAAAAATTTATCAAATATCCTGGGAAAATTTTGATAAACAATATAATTATCCACTTGAAAACTTGGAGAATAACGATTTAGTATAGGTCAGTGGCATATTTGATAGGGAAGTCATGGAAGTCCGGCTTCCCTCCAAATTTTAAAAGAAATGAGGCTTTCATGAAGTGATACTAAAAATAAATTGAAACCTTGTAAAAGTGGTTCTAAAATTCTGCAAGATCTTAAAAAAATTTTCCGCGTCAATTCAGACTTTCATGTTTCATAGGTTGAATTTTCGCATGTAATTAATTTTAATTAATTAGTAATTTATGAACAGAAATTTTTAGAAAAATTCGAAAAATTTAAACTTTTAAATACATAATTTAAAAATGAGAAATTGAGAAAAAAAATTAATTAGGTAGATTAAAAAAAGATAGAAAGTAAAGTGAAAAAAGTTTTTGTTTTTCAATTTCTACCGTTTTTTAAAATATTTTTAGGAGGGGGGGGTGATTTTTTTAAATAACCCTAAAAAATTATAATTTATGTATTACAGAAAATTTGAAAATTTATAATTTCTGGAAATGATTAGATGATTGAAAATCAACAATTTTTGTAAATTTGGCAATTTTAAAGAATTTGTAAATTTTAAAAAACTTGTCAATTTTGGAGATTTTGTCAATTTTAGAAAATTTGCCAATTTTGGAGAATTTCTCAATTTTAAAAAACTTATCAATTTTTTAGAATTTGTCAATTTTGAAAATTTGTCAATTTTGGAAAATTCAACAATTTTGAAAAGTTTAACAATTTTTAAAAGTGTGATGATTTTTGAAAAATCACCAATTTTTGTGAATTAGAGAATTTTAGAAAATGTAACGTTCAATTATTTTTGAAAATGTGAAAAAAAATTACTCTGAACTTTAAAGAAACTTCAACCCTCGAATTCTTCAAAAAATTGAATTTTCAATTCATTCCATGAAACACCTCTTTGTAAAAGCAACTTTCTGACTCCACTAGGTACATTTTTCCTCTCATAATCGCCACTGTAGAAACTTACTCTCGGACCTTCTTTTATTTTTAATTGAAAAGCAAGCAGGGGAAGGAGTAGAAGGTTGAAAAAATGATACTTCAAATTTCACTCGGAATTGTGAAAATTTCCGGTTATCTAATTCGCTGAGAAGATTCTGTACCGTTTTTAGAACCAAGACAGGTGAAAAATTCACGATTTTTATCAACACTTTTACTCGTTTCGCTCGGATTCCCTATGTAGGTATTTCAATCCGGTCGTATCGCTGAGTCGCAAATTGTTTAGGTACCGAGGTAGCTCTACCGTCGACGATGACAAATTGGGGTTATAATTCCATCAAAAAACGCTCTCTCTGGTGCGAGCTTTCAAGTCTAACACACTATATTTACTTGTCTCGCGTATGTATACTTGAACAAAGTAGGTTTTTCTCCTCTCTTAATTCAACTAGTTGACGAAGTTTGCAACCGGCGTACCTAGTTTGAATAAAAGCCCGAGAGTTGATTGTAGATAACGTCAAATTACTCGCAAGCCGGCATTAAATCACGGAATTTATACGGCGAAAAAAAAACAACGCCAGTCACAGCGCGAAATTCGTCTTCGAAAGAATAAGTTTACTCGCAGGCACCTGCCTAGTTTCGTAACCAGGGGAAGGTGATTCCTTTTTTTCTGGAAAAAGGCGTAATTTTTCTCTTAACCGGAGACATTTTTACTTGTCTGGGATATTGGACTAGTGCGAGAGAAAATGATACCTTTCGCTTTGCTGAGTCGAGCAAGCATGGGCGAAACATGTGTAGGATAAATGTGTTCGAAATATCTTGAGATTCGCGGAACGCTACCCACTATGCTAAAATTTCGAATGGATTTAGAGCTGATATGGTGCGGTAGAATGTAGAAGAAAATGGAGGGGAGGGAGGCGATTTGATGTACTTAGGCTGGTGGTAGTTGACTCTTGCCATCGTAGGGTTAATTCCACGTATGGAGCATGTTTCTGGTTTTAATTGGTACGCAGGATGTATTTTTAACCGACGAATACTTAATTTCAAGAGCTGAATAAAAAGCTTGTAACTCGAGTCAGATAACCTTTGGAATGCGAAAACGCCAGGAATTATCGGGCTCGTATGGAGTTTACTCGTACAAAGCCAAATGTAATCGTTGAACTCGAACAATAGAAAGGGTATTTGAAATTTGCATTATTAATCCGAATTTTAGTAGTACAAATGATAACTACATTCGGTCTGTATACCTATGTGGAGTTGCATAGTGTGCCCCTAAAATGCTAAAAAGTGTCAATTTTGAATGGGGAATTTTCATATTGGTGGATTTTCTGACGGTTTTTCAGATATTGCAAATTTACAATTATTCGAGGCACAAGAAGATTAAAAATTTGAAAAAAAAAAAATGAAAAAAATCGTTTTTGTGAAAATAAAAAAAAAACATGTATCAAAAAAAATGGAAATAATTTTAAAACAAAATTTAATTTATTAACATTAAAAAGAAACAATCAGGTTCATTGTTGAAGAAATGAAACAAAAAAGTTGAAAAATTAATTCAAAATTGAGTTTTGAATAAATTTTAAAACAAAATTTTCATTGATTGTTAAAATTTTTTGTCCAAGGATGTCCTCCAGTAATTTCGATAAAAAATGCGTAGGGCAAATTTAAAAAAATTTGTATTTTCTATTTTCTCACAACAATTTTATAATTTTCTTCGAAACAACATTTTTCACTTTCGATTCACTTCTGTAATGATATTTTTGACGTTCGATTGACCTTCAAAAAAATCTTGGCCTACAATTTTCTACATTGATTTTTTTGACTTTTGATTCAATTTTGAAAAATATTTTCAATTTCATGGTCTTCAATTCACTTTCTACAAATTTTTAACTTTCGATTTTTGATTTAAAAAAAATTTTTTGGCATCCATTTTGCACCTCTCAAAAAAATTAGTATTTAATTCATCTTTGATAAATAATTTTTAACTTTCAATTGACCTTCAAAAAAATCTTGGCTTTTGATTTATTATTTAAAAAATTTTTACGGCAAAATTAGGCAACTCTTTTTTTTTTACATTTTCAAAGCAAATCCAGTCGTTCATTTCAAAATTGTTTCTTCAAATTTCTAATTTGGTTACAAAAAAAACTTTTCTGAAATTTTAATTCAAGAATAATTCCAGTTCTGCAGCCATTTTGAATAAAAAAAATTTCTCGAAGGTTTCTGTTTTCGATATTTTCTTCTTCAAATTCTTTCATAAGTTGAAAAAATAATTATCTTATATTTTCAATTTTTTAACCATATTTTTTAAATTTATTCTTGAAATTTTTCTGTTAAAATTTTGTTACGAAAAATTCTATTTCGGTGCATCAAATTTATTTAGTCATGATTTTTCTTTTTGGAAAATTTCATTATTAAGCAATATTTTGTTAGATTTCTGTTCTCGTTTTTTTTCCTTTTTTTTCACCTTGACTTTTTTTGAATTTTTGATTTTTCAGTATTATCCTTTGAATTTTTCCTAAAAAAATTTCCTTTAAAAATTCCCTGTTTTTTAAATTTTATTTTCAAGAATTTTTCAAAAAATCATCGTTTTATGCAATTTTTATTTCTTCAGTTACCTCTCATTTTTCAAAAAAATCAGTTTTCAAAAAAAATTCTCAATTTCTCAAAATTTTCATTTTTCAAAAATCAATGAAAATATTTTTTTAATTTTATGCCAATTTTTTGAATTAAAAAAAAAAAAAAAACTTTATTGACTTGGGCAATTTTTTTGGAATTTTAATTTTTTCCTAGTTTTTTTCTGATTTTTCCAAAATACATTTTCTAAAATTACAATTTTTGTACGAAATTTTCCGATTTTTTTCTATTTTTTATTTTTTATTCAAGGTTTTCATTAGCTAAAAAAAATTGTCAAAACTCTAATTTTGCTCCCATTTTTAATAAGATTCCCCCCCCCAATTGTTTCAGTATTTTAGTATTATCCTTTGAATTTTTCCTAAAACAAAATTTCCTTTCAAAATTTCTGTTTTTAAATTAATCATTGTTTTATGCAATATTTATTTGTTCAGTTAGTAGGTACCTCTCATTTTTCAAAAAAATCAGTTTTCAAAAAAAGTTCTCAATTTCTCAAAATTTGTATTTTTAAAAATCAAAATAAAATTGAGAATATTTTTTAAAAATTTTTCATCAATTTTTTTGATCTTTTTTTTTTAAATCTTTATTGACTTGGACATTTTTTTGGGGGAATTTTAATTTTTCACTTTTTTTTTCTAATTTTTCCAATATGCATTTTCTAAAATTTCAATTTTTTACGAAATTTTCTGATTTTTTTCTATTATTAATTTTTTTTCTTCAAGCTTTTCATTAACTAAAAAAAACAAAAATTTTCTCAAAACTTTAAATTTGAGATTGTAAAAACCACAAATTGCATATCAGTTTATTTTCTTATATTGTGGGAAACCGATTTTTTAAAATGGTGGGGGGGGGGTTACATTTTCCAATAAAAGAAAACACTGCTGAAAAGATCCTGAAAAACTCCTGATTTTTGATTTTGAAATTTCATTAGACAAAGTATCAATTTTCCTTCGAAAAATAATTTACATTTTCTATTCAATTTTTAATTCACCTTCTATACCTACAATTTTTGACTTTTGATTTACTTTTAGAAAATATCGTTGACTTTTAATCAATCTTCAGAAAAATAATTGACCTTCCACTTACTTTTACTCTTATTAAATTTTTTTTAATCTTCAACTCGCATCTTTCAAAAAAAAAAACTTTCGATTCATCATCGATAAATAATTTTGACCTTTTTGACTTTGGATTTTTGTTCGAAAAATGATTTTAACTTCCGATTCAACACTTCAAAAATTTTGATTTTCTAATCATTTACGATAAAAAATGTTGACTTTTGATTTACCTTCATGAAATTTTTTTCAATTTCTGATTAAACTTCCGAAAAATCCTAAGTTCGATTTACTAAGTATTTTAGAAATGCTTGATTTTCAGTTTGCAACTTTAATAACGTTAACTTTTGATTCATTTTCGATAGATTATTTTTTATTAAGTACAAATTAGTCTACAAAAAAATCTTGACCCCCGTTTTATAATTTAAAATTTTTGTTTTTAAAAAATATTTTAAATTTTTGATTCTGATTTTCAAAAATATTGAACTTCCATTTTAGAAAAAAAATCAAGTCATTAACATTTTAAAAAAAATCGAATTTTGTCTTTTCAAAAATTTTCTGACCTTTTGCATTCTTATACAAATGAACATTTTATTTTTTTGATTCACCTTTGAACAAATTTCCTTCAAAACAGTTTTTGAA
>FIZV01035808.1:0-15654 GCA_900050545.1 Trionymus perrisii | reverse complement strand
CAATTTTTGAAAAGGTGATGACTTTTGAAAATTCTGCATTTTAAAAAAATTAATAATTTTTGTGAATTGGAGAATTTTATAAAATTCAACTGTTTTGGGAAATTTGGTATTTTTTGAAAATTTACAATTTCGGAAAATTATTGGATCATTAAAAATTAACGATTTTTAAAAATTCGACAATTTTTAATAATTCAATAATTTTTGAAAATTTATCAGTTTTTGAGAAACTACCAATTTTCATAAATTCAACAATTTTCGAATAATCAATAATTTTTGTGAATCAAGAGTTTTATAAAATTCAACAATTTTGGTAAATTTTGAATTTACAATTTAGGAAAATTATTGGATCATTAGAAATTATCGATTTTTAAAAATTCGGCAATTTTTAATAATTTAATAATTTTTTGAAATTTTGTCAGTTTTTTGAGAAACTGGCAATTTTTATATAAATTTAACCATTTTGAAAAATCATTAGTTTTTGTAAATTAGACATTACAGAATTTTAAGCAATTCAGTAATTTTTGGAATGTGCAAAAAAAAATTCTCTGAATTTTAAAAGAAATTCCAACACTGGAATTTTTAAACAATACAAGTGGTGCAGTTCTTCAAAAATGTGTTCTTCGAATTATTCCATAAGACGCCTCGCCTGCGCCTTCCCCTTCTTTGAAAATGTGTCAATGTAATGTATCAAAACAAGAGTAAGGCAAACTGCAAATTAGAAAGATGATTTTTTTTTTATAATTACTGAGAGTCGAAAAAATATGAGGGGTGTAAAAAATGAGGGGGGATTTTGAGATCAAATTGGGGGAGTTCTCAAAAGCTGTGGGGGATCTCGGCACCCCTGGATCAATATTAAAATTGGGAAAGTTCTTTAATAAAAAATTTTCAATTGATTTTTTTTTTAAATAATTGGAACAAATAACATGAAAATTCAGAAACGTTTGAATAAAAAAAAAAATACCTAAGAAAAAACAAAACACTTTTTTTCAATTTTGCTTACCACACCCAGAGCCTTTAGCCCCGATTTCATTTTTATACCTATAATAAGGTGTAATTAAAACTTTGCTAGAGACTCCAGAACTGCTCAAAACTACTCGAAACCACTTCCAATCGATTTGTCGAGTAGAAAATAGGCTACAACCCAAATTTCAGCAAGTATGGCCAAAATTTGATTTTCAAAAATTCGCCATAAATAGAGTTTTGCACCTTAGCACCTAAAATTTTGGCGGGCGGTATTACATGCTCTTTCGACTGAGCTTTGTTTCGACTCGAAATTTTGTTGCGGGTTCCCACACCTTCCTTGTGAGTACAAGTACATATGTAAGACACTGTATGCATATTTTATTTTATTTTTAGCTCTGCAAAAAAGAGGTAAGTTCAACACATAATACTGAATTTTAATTTTCAATGTCTTTTTATTTAATATGGCAATCGAATGATAATAATTATTTAGAACGATAAAAGGAAGGAAATAATCATATACGAAGCATGCTATCAAAAAAATGAGAGGCAAATAATCCTTGGAAGTTATAAAATCCAGACACCAAGTTTATTGGGAAATCAGGCATTAAAAGACGAACGAAATTATTTTTTCACCTTTGATACCTGGCCCTATTACGCCGATTTTCTAGATGACTTTCAACTAATAACACTCCCTCTCTTTCAACAAGTAAGTACATACTTAATTTCTTACCAATTAGTAGCAAAGTTGGCACGAGTCTTTGAAAATGATGACTGAGTCTTTGAGCGAGCTGTTTTGCGAGTCTCATTTCTGTAATCTATACGAATCGTTGCGAGCAAAGCAGCAGACTCGCTCCAACTCTGATTGGTAGATGAAGTACCTATCAAACTTTGTTATTTTTAGACCGACCAATACGTACCAAGAGCAGTATTACCGCCCGAATGGCTTCCATTCGCATTGCAAAGGAAACCATTGTATCATATGACAAATGTGGGTGCAATGGATACATATTTGATTGAGGGTTGGGAAGAGTTGATGGGAAATTTGGGTGATAGGCTATCCAGGGTAAGATCTTGAACAATATTTTATCGACCAGTTGGAATTGGTAAGAATAAAATGCATTTCACAAAGATTATCAATTTTTTCACAGATGAATGAACCTGTTAACGTGAATGCTGGCTTACTCGATGTATTAAAAGATGTAGGAGGCAATAATAAATATTTGGGACAAGTCAACGGTGAATGGGAGATCCCAATCGCCAACGTGTGGTGGGTATTGATTTATAATCAAAACTACAGCCGTGGGGTAGCGATAATGATGCATAATGAACGACGTTACTACGTAAATGGAGGAAGTCCAAATATTTCCTATTACGATGCCCAACGTTGCAGTCTAGATGTTTGCAGTTCAGCTAATATTGGGAATTCATTGCCCAACTACGTACAGTACCCCTACAACTTCATTTACTGTTGCGAGCCGATTGTTATAACTGACAAATTTGATTTGGGGGGTTCTAATAGAATATTAATCTTTCCTGATGCGTAAAGAGTTTCTTTCAATTCTAAATATGTATAAGTAGGAAATTATTCGATTTAATGATCTGTACTACTCTAGTACTTTTTCCGATTTTCATTATCGTGTTATTATACCTACGTAATATCTTCAGTTAATATAAATATTCATTCGAAATAGGTAATACAAATGATTACCCATACACAATCATTAAAATTGGCGCCATTGCAACATTTAATCCTTCAATCGGATTATAAAACTGATGACATAATCGGGTTCAGCTACTTCAAATTAGCCCAAAGACCAAATTGCAACTTGATCGCATCATATCACACATTGAAAAATTCACCAAAATTGAAGCGAAATAACTTTTAGTGCTCGAGTCTTTTCGGACAAGTTCGTTTGCATTTGTATGACTTGGTGTTGTACATTTCATTTCTTCATCAATTAAATCTGTTTTCATTGATTTCGATTTTTTTTTGCATAAAATTAAGAGAACCCCCCTTCTTTGAAAAAAAAGAATCGAAAAATTTGTTTCTCCGAGAATTTAAAAAATATTTTTTTATTCCAAAAGAGAAAAAAATTCATCTTGAAAAAATGCAATTTTTTAATAAAAATTTTATTCCAACAAAATTGAGAATTTTCGTGCTCACTTCAAAAAAGTGAAATATTTTTAATGAGAAGAAAATTTAGGTTATTGTACTAAAAATTTGGGATTTTTTGTTTTTTATTCAAAAAAATAGGAATTTCTTTGCTCTATAAAATTAATAATTTTTCGTTTCAGAAAGTTGAATTTTTTTTCAATTTTCTTATAAACAATTTTTTTCAATTTCTTAGTTTTTCCACTCCACTTTATTTTTAAAATAGAAAAATTTTGAAAACTTTTAATTTTTTCTCAAGGATAATAACTAGATTGATAAGTCATTCCAAAAAAATGAGAAATTTTTTTGATCCAATAAATTGATAAATTTATTTCTTTTCATTTTCTATGAGACAATTTTTACGTATCTTAAATTTTTTTCTCACAGAATTTAAAATAATTTTTCTCTAAAAAAGAAAATTAGGAAAATTTTCTCTCTAAAACATGTACCACCCCGCACCCTCTTCAAGAATTTGAAAAATATTTCGCTTGAAAAAAAAAATTGAAAACATTTTTCAGCTAAAAAAATTAATTTAAGTGAAAAAACTAAGGATTTGGAATAAAAATTGTTTGAAAAAAATTTGAAGAAAAAAACGTTTTTTTTTTCAAATACCTAAATTGAGAAAACTTCTCATTCAATTGAAAGTTTTTATTTCTGTTTTTAAAAAATGGAAAAATGGAAAATGGAAATTGAATTGATCGTTCAAAGTCGTAGAAATGCACACGCGTTTAGACATCAAAATGTACTGAGCACCAAAAGTTCGGTTTAAAAAAATACTCAAATTTTTAGTAAAAAAATCTGTATTTTCTTTGCATTAAAATAATTATTTTATTTTTGTGAAATGAGCATGAAAAAATTTTCTCAATTTTGTTGGAATAAAATTTTGAATTTTTATTTTAAAAATCTTAATTTTTTGAGATTTTTTTTCTTTTTTGAAATAAAAATGATTTTTAAATTCTGGGAGAAATAATTTTTTTCAATTCTTTTTTTTAGGGGGGGGAGAGTCTCTTAATTTTATACAAAAAAATCTTCCAACAAAAATAATAAATATTGTCAATAAAAATTTGAAAAGAAATGAAGTGCACAACCAAGTCATACGAATGTAAACGAATACTCCCGAAATAACCCGAGCACCAAAAATCGGTATAGTGTATAATATAGATCAGTTTTTAATTTTTTTCAATTTTGAAAAAAACTGTCGAAAATGGGTCATTTAGGGGTATAAAATTGTAGAGTCGACCCGGAAGATTGTCAATATGTTTTCATTTTCAAAATCAAAGCATTATTCGCGAAGATATCAATTATCAAAGTTCTTGACCAATCAGAATGCTTCGGCTAAACGCAGTCCTTGGTTTGGTAAATTTTGCAATAAGTATTGCAATTTCGAATAAAATATTTCCGAAGGGCTCGAAATTCAAAGTCACCAGGCTCTTGTTTATGGCCCGATTGAGCTGAAATTTGATTTATGGACTAATTCGAGGTGGTAGAGTTTCAATTTGTAGTTCGTTTCGAGCATTATTACCAACCTTTCAAGATGAAATTTTTATTTCGTAAAGTTAAATTCTGATTTCCTGTATTGCAATTATTATGCACGATAAATTGCGAATCGCCTCCATAACCCACTGTTTTGTCGAATTGAACTTTTTTGAAGTTATTGTAGTTGCCTAGTAGTGCTAAATTGAGGAAAAATCATTACCTTTTTAAGAATATTACGCCATTCACTTCAGAATCTCCACGAAGCTGATTGAAAGTCGAAATGGGGTAATTCGAGGACGTAGAATTCCAACTGGTAATTTATTATAAAACCACTGTTGCGAACACGACGGGATGCTATTGGAATTGCAGCTCATTCTGTAACGATTAAAGATTAAATTTCATTTAATAATATAGATCAATGGTTCTTCTTCTTCTTCTTCTTTTGTTTTGACAAATTATTATGATTATTATTGAATACTTTTTGGAATACGTCGTATATTATTATGAAAGCAGAAAATCCATTCAATCATGGTGAACAAGTGCAGTCAATTTCTTGCTTCCGTCATCAACGTCGTAAATCTGCAAAAAATTGAATTACTTATTAAATTTTATTATTTCAAAATATCATAAATTTTATTTATTACATATACGCTTAAATTCAAGAATATTTTGCTACCTCGCTATCAATCGTCCCTCTTTGTAAAGTGTTTGTTGTACCCTCTTATGTGACTTGACGTGACTTGGACTATAGACATCAAAAATGTCAAGTTCTCAGTTGCTAAATACCTCTAGTTAACCTTTGGTAAAAATTTTACAATTTACGCGTCGATTTAACTCATTTTATTAAAAAAATGACTAAGATTATCAACAAAAAAATAATGCTATATCTAAGTACATGTTACATCATCGACATCAAATCAATCACATTTTACATTAGTAAATACGACAACATTCTAAAAAAAATTTCATTACTCTCAAAAATAACGATCAACATTAGCATTAAGTACCTACATGAATAAGGTAATACATTTGAACTATACACAAACATTATCATACTCTACACTGAACATATTTACATCAAATGACGAATACAACATATCACAGTTTTCAATCCTTGCTCACAATCGGCTCACTTTTTACTCTCATGCTTCTCCTTCTCTTTAGCTTCCAATTTCATAACAGCATCGGGTCCAGCACCCAACCCCAGACCCCTAGGCCTCAGCTCGGGCTCACGATACTCGACAACTTTCTGCTTCTTACCGATCCCTTTGCCAGGAGCCCATCCCATCCCTCTCAACATAGCGAATCCGAATTCAGTCACAGGAACATCGTCGTAATCAGCTGGTTCTTGAGAATCGTTCGGTTCTTCGGTAACATTCAAAGGAATAACGTTGGCAGCTTTTTTCCCGTACGGATTTTCATATCCTATAGGTTTGATTTCCGATTCCGTCGTGTTTGGTGCTTCTTTTCGTCTCTTGTACGCCAAAATTCGTTCTTTGATACCGTCTACGTCGGTCACAGGAATGGTGATCTCTTTCTTTGGTTCGACAGCGTCGATATCTCGGTGCTCGAATGTGGTAATAAATTCTACTTGGGGTTTCGTTTCGACCGGTTTCGATTGCGGAATTACGTTCGATTTCTTTTTAACTTTTGAGAATCCGAACGAGATTTTTGGCGCGGATTGATCCGCCATGGTGGCGGTTCGATTGTACGAGAGACGCGCGAAAATTACGAATTAACGCAGACCGAATTAATGATTAGCTGAAGGAATACGTACCGTTTAGATCGTAACGAAGGTATTGGACACGATGACTAATTAATTAATTACAGGATTAATAATTATTTCACGAAATAAAACTACATCAACACTCTACTACTCGACTTTCGTTTCGCATATTTTCGTGTTTGTTTTCAAAATCAGTGTAGCCACCGCGAACACAAAAATTGCAACTTGAAGTTTTCTTTTCAAGTTCTGAAAATTTCCGCTAGGTTTGCTAAATACAGATTATTTTTTATTATTTTTTTTTCAAGCATCAAACCAAAATCTTGTTCAAGAATCAAGATTCTAGAATGACAATTTCTAATCCGACTCATCAAAAAATAAGCTTGCGTTTTTCTGCACTTTTCGTTCTCATTAATAATTTTCATGTAGAACACAAAGTTGATGAGATACTGAGATTGGAACGTTCAAAGGTCAAAATCCAAGGGAACACTTCCAAGAATTCATCACACTTTTCAGGCAATTCGAACCTAAATAGGTGAATGAAAATAAATTACGCAATAAGAACTCACAACTCGGAAAACTTTATTTTCACAAATACCTAGCGACTTGTACAAAACAGTCCGCATGATCCGTGACGATTACTACCGTACAAGACATATGCAAAGCTCCACATAGGGTAATTTTTTCGACACATTGTACCGTAATAATAAAATCGTACAAAAAAAGAACACCGCAATACGTACTGTAATCGTCATGGATTACGCGAACGTAAAATTTTGTTACTAAATAAAATTTCAACAATTAAAAAAAGAAAAAAAAACATATCACAATGAACGCTCACGTTTAAACTTCGTAATCGAAGGGTAAGTTACCATTATTTAAAAATGCGGCACTCGTGTTACTTGAACAATAAGACTAATACAACGATAAATACAAAAATAAATAAACAAATGGTACGTGTGTAAAAAGAGAAAAGGGAAAAAAACGCGTCGATGACTGACATTAGCGCATTACAGAAAAAATATAAGGAGTAGACATACAATTACAGAAATATTTAAATAAGATAGAAAAGAAAAAAAAAATGAACGGTAATTGTGGTCTACTCAATGAGTAGTTAGTTGAGCAATTAGGTTTCGATATCGATCACCTTCTTTCAGACTTTTGACATATCTTCTGTAAAATACAGATTTTTTTTTTGTAAAATTGGGCGATTTGACTTCCTACATATTAATATAGGTTTATATATTTGGTACATAGTGGTATCTCCGCTTTGTAGGAAGGGAGCCGTACAAGACGTATTCTCTTCGTCGTCCTGTAAGGGTTTATTTTGTTTTTCAATCAATAACTTACTTCGAAATGCGTTAGCGATGATAATGGTTGAGATTTTAGCGATGCGAAGTATCTAACGTCGCGGTCCCTATCGTTACATAAACGTTTCAGTACTTGCGTTAAAATGTCGTAATGAGGACTGAATATATTACTAAAATAAGCTGCAACATAATAACAAAAAAAAAAAAACGCACAGTCATTAGAACCCGGTTATGCCTTCAAATCAACAGGATACAGCTGAGGAGAGAAAATCAAGCTCGTATTGCACTCACGATATGTCATAACATTGCAGGCAAGAGTACGCGCCACTGCGATTCTAACATTCGGTATGATATCCCAACTTAAATCTAGCAAATGTGGTAAAACATCTCTGGCGAACATGTCGTCTGGTAGAACTGGATCTTTTAGCAGGCAGGAACATAGGAAAGCGAACGATTGCCGTCTAGACCACTGCGTACTGTGGGCAAACTGTTCGGCCAATTCGGCAAGAATACCTCTTAGCAACGTTATATCGGCGGCTAAATTACGAATTAAATACGTCACCTGGGTGAAAAAAAAATCCAAAATTACAATTTCATCTTGATTAACGAATCGACAAATGCGACCATTACTAACCAGACTTAAAGCTTGTAATCTTACGGCCGATACTCGATCAGTCAGCAAAGTGAGAGCAACCGGTGATACGTATTTCCAACAATCGCTCGGTGAAAAATAATTAGTCATTTCGATCAACTGTTGGCTAAGTTGTTCGCGGAATCTCCAATTCCAGGAGTAATCAGTCATCATGAATTCCATCAAGTGAGGTAAAAATAAACTTCGGCCATTCGGTTTGAGTAATTTGATGAAGGACGATATGTGATTCAGAGCTGTAATCCGTACGTCTTCCAGATCGTCTATTAACGAGTTATACACCGGTATTAGATCCTGCGTTGCGAGCTCGGGGCCCAAAATGGCCGCAATTTCGTGTATATTGTTCGCAATCATTTTTCTAACATTTTTCTACACATAAATAAAATCATTTAGAGTTAGTACATCGAAGAGATGCAACCGACAATAACGATATGTTCACCAATTACCTTGCCATTCAGAGCTAATTTGCAATATAAATC
Organism: Trionymus perrisii; assembly: GCA_900050545.1. Classification (NCBI taxonomy): domain Eukaryota; kingdom Metazoa; phylum Arthropoda; class Insecta; order Hemiptera; family Pseudococcidae; genus Trionymus; species Trionymus perrisii. Next base: position 6,902 of record FIZV01035808.1, on the reverse strand, counting down.
TTTAAGTAACGCCCAATTCGAAGCACCCAACGTGAGTAAGACGGCAGGGAAGGTATAAGCGCAATCTACCGTTAAACTGGAATACATTTCCGGCATTTTGATGAAATAATTGACCAGAATTTGAGGCACGATAGTTTGTTCCGGGCCGATGATACAGCCGCCTAGCGTCGAATGCATTTCGAAATCTATTTCCGGCGTCGCAACACTTCCAACAACTTGCGTATCGTAACGATCGTGTCTGAATAGGGAGCCTGGAGAGGCTCTGAACTGTTCAACCATAGTTCTTCTTTGGGGCGATTCTTTGACAAATAGGTTATCACAGGGCGTTGTTTTCAGTTCCTGAAACAAAATACATCACGTTAATTCAGACTGGTTCTACGAGCGGAATTCTTATTCCTTTAGTATAAAATTAACCCTTTATGATTTCATGATAACGATCAACTACTCAACGAAGCACGATCAGCTTTGCAAAATAAGAGTATATTTCCAAAAACCATCAACCAAAAAGAAATTATGTCAGAGGATGGCGAGTCGAATGTGCAGTTGGCTACATAGAGTCAGAAAAGGAGACTGATGATCATTTTAAGGGTCTTGATCTTGAGGGCTCAAATCTAGGGCGATTGCCTTCTATTCAATACCTAATTACCTATAAAACCGTTCCAAAACTGAAAATTTTTGAAATATGCTCAAAGGATGGAGAGAGGATCCATAATATCTCTAATATAATTATGCAAATTCCATTTTCGAAGTATCTACATCCTTATCTTTTGCTAGACCCCCAAAAAGTAAAAGATCAGTCTTCAAGGTCCCAAAATTTTGATTTAGATTCAGATTATTCCGTTGAAGTATCTGTTTTGACCTTTTAACCCTACGATAATAATTTCAATGTTTTTCACCTCCTTGTTTAGAACATTGATCGATTTACAGCCTAAACCAAAAGCCAAAATTTGCTTGTGTACAGTAAGTAGAAGTTCTTGATGGCCTTTTCCCGGAGGGGTTGACATTTGAGTCTTGAATTTGCGACAAGAAAGCTTTTTGGAAACCTCTAAATCTGCCAAAAATTTTTGAAGAACGAATCGTGGATAGAAACCCATAAATATCGCCTCTGAAATATGCAAATTTCAACATCATAGGCCACCTCATCCTTTATTAGGCACCAAAAAATAAGTTTTGAATTCACTTTTTCACCATTTAATTTTTAATTTTTTTTTTAGAAAATAAGCATGCACTGGGTTTAAAAAAATGATATTTCAACAGTTGGAATATTTAAATAAATTTTTAAACGTCTCTTGAATTTTTTCCTTTTTTTGAGATGGGGAGGGGAGGGGGTTTAATCGTACAAAGTAAACATTTGAATTAAAGCTCTTGCAGGGGGCAAAACAATAAAAATTGCAGTCTGTAGGTTTATTATTCATTCGAGAGAAATTCATAATCTAAAATGCTCTTTAGTTGTTCAGGGAATATAAGCAATTAAGCAGTACTTAGTCGATCAGCGGATTGCCATGTCTTCAATGCTATTTATGTATGCACAAGGTGAAGTATCCCCTTTTCAAACACTTTTTCAATTTTTTCTAAATTACTTGTCATACCTACTCTGTCTATTTTTTTCCAATCAATTTTAAAAACTTTATTCAAAAATTCGAGGTCAAATCTTTCCAGTTAATTTTTTGGTTTTAATGTAAGTTAGATGTGCACTTGCAAGAAAACCGATATTGGAAGAAAAAAATTGACGGGGAAGATATGACATCAATTTTTGAATAAACTACGAGTAAACGAATTCTGCCATTTAAATAACAACAAAGAAGCCAAGATTCTCAATTTTTTTATGAAAAAGTTTCAGTTTTTTAGAGGAAAAAATTCTCAATTATTTTGAAACAAACAAAAAATCTTATTTTTGGGAAAAAAGTATCCTCAATTTTTTGCAGAAAAATCTCAATTTCTGGAGAAAAAAATCTCAATTTTTTGGGGAACAAAATTCAAATTTCTAGATAAAAAAAATCGGTGAAAATCTCAATTTTTAATGTAATTTCAATTTTTTGGAGGAAAGATTTTTAAATTATCTGGAGAAAAAATGCAATTATTATTTTAGAGAAAAAATTACAATTATTTTGGAGTAAAATATTTTTAATTTTCTTATGAGGAAGTATCAATTTTTGATATAATCTCAATTTTTTGCAGGAAAAAATCTCAACTTTTGTAGAACAAAACTCAAACTTCTGGAGATGAAATCTCAATTTTTAGTAAAAAAATGATTTTCTGAAGAATATAACTCCTCAATTACCTGGGGAAAAAATCTCATTATTTTGTAGAAAACGAAACATCTCATCCATTAGAGTATTCTCTATTGACATAAATTAAGAATTATTATGAAAATGAATTTGAAATTTTAAAATTAACTGCAAATCAATTTTTTAATCATCAGTAAAATCCCCTAAAGAAGTTTTCAGACAAACCGTTCAGGGGCAGAATAATGGTGATTTGAGTACAAAAAAAGAAATCCTACCAATTGCGAAAAAAGAAAAAATTCATACCTAGGCCAACCTCTCTTTTTTTCAAAATTATATGATTTTTAGGCATTTTGTCAGACATGACATGAAAATGTTCTCCCATGTTCAAAATTTCTTATAGTACAGTAAAAAAAAATTCAATTAAATACTCTTTCATCAGTTGAAACAACAAAAAAAAAAAAAAATCAATAGTTTTTCATCAATGTGAAAAAAAAATTCTTTTTTTAAATTTAGAAAATTCATAAAAATGTGAAGAAAAAACATTCCCAAAAAAATGAATTTTAAAACACGAAAAAAATGAAATTACATTTTCCAGCACAATTAAAGGAAAAGAAAAAAAAAAAACACTAAAATTTCATATTTTTTTTTGCTTGGCTTGAACAGTTTGATTGGAAGGCTGCTCATCAGTTGAAACAAGGACAAGCAGCTGCGAAGTTCACACGTTAGTCTTAATCATCACCAAATATCATAAGATGCTGAGAATGTCACAAAATGTGTGGCCATCAAGTTTCATCAGTCTTGTAAGCATAATCATAAAACACATCAGTTGAAACACGGACAAGTAAAATGATCATCACAGAAACATTGCGGCGTACATCTTTCGAGACAACTCATGGTACGTATATTCAATTAGAAGACCTCAACGGGCAGTCTGATCAAACTGCTCATCAGTTAAAATAAAGGGAAACACCGCTGACGTACACGTAGTAGTCTCAATTATCATAAAATATTTCAATACGGTCAGAACTTCGCAAAATGTGTCGCCAATCAGTTTCATCAGTCTTGGAAGAATAATCAGAAAACATATCAGTTGAAACACGGACAAATGAAACAATCATCACAGAAACATCGCGGCGTACACCTTTTGAGAGCCTGTTCACGATACATATTCAATCAGTAGACTTTGATTAACTTACATAATCATCAACGTCGTTTAAATTGGCATCGTTCAAAGGGGCATCCGCCACGGTCACGGTTGGCAAATCGAGTTCGTCAAACTCGGGAATGGGATCGCGCCAGAATTGAAACGAATTAAAATGGTCTTGAATTTCCATCACAGTGCTGGGCGACGATGGACAACTCGTATTACTAAATTAGCAGAAAAACACGAACAGAGATGAAACGAGTGGTCGAAGATTAATCGCACGATTGGCTAATGCGATGTTTACCGTTCGGGCTTATTATCCGGCGACATCGTGACGGGGTTTGGATTAATAATATTTTGTTAACGACACTGCACCAGGTCGGGTTGATTATTGTAAGTAATACTGTTTAAATCGTTGATGGCGCTTTCATCTCGATTGGAAACTTCATCCAGGACTGGAGCGTCTTCGTTAAAGTTGGTAAAGTCGCTGAGGAAATTTTGTTCGTTATCTTGACCGTTATTCATGCCGGTGTTTTCGTCACTGGGTTGGTTTTTGTAATCGCTATACTCGTTCTGCCACTCATTGTTTGACATTGACATGGATCCGCATTCGTCCATTTTCTTTTCCACGAAGAAGATAACAGATCGACGAGAGTAAAAACTGAAACAGCAGAAACATTTTCTACTTATCATCCCGAACGAAAACACCCCAAACACATGTCATCGAAAAAAAATAAGATAAGAAATAAATACATACGGAAATTCGAAATTTTTATCGTAAGCTAACACATAGTCGGCCTCTTGGTTACAAGCAAGTCCGGTGATGGCAGGTTGAGCGAAAGTCGTAATAAATGGTCCGAGATGTTTGAAAGCGGCACATGCCACATCACCTCCATATTGCAGGAGATCGACGAACGACTGACAGAGCACTGTTTTACGCGACTCGATCAGGCACAGGCACGATAAAATGACCGAATTTTCGACGCAAGCTTTCAGCACAGACCAATCGTCATCGTGACTCAATTTAACGAACAATGGTACCTATTTCGGCGAGCAAAATTCAAACAAACGATCAAATTAAAGCTACAGCAATGGTAACAACAATTTTCGTCATTTATGCAAAAAATCTGATCATTGTTAAATCGATTCTTTCAGATATAGTCGTATAATTTTCCAACCAATCCGTGAACATCGTTAGTATATTTACTTTTAGCTCTTTCGAAAGTCATTAAGTTCAATTTGAGACGACTTAATGTCAAGCAAAGAGCTCAATCTTCATGTTACATAATTTCTAAGAGATATCAACATGTTCGCATCTTACTCACGATAATATTCTCCGTGATCATGGAATTAACAAAACACGCCAAGTCGACTAAATAATGCACGCAAGCGACGCGGACTCTGGGATGCGAATGTGAACACAGTTCGGATATTTTAGGCAGCAATAGCTTCTCAGTCGCTTCTTCTCCGACCACCGGTGGCATTCTGGCTATGAACTGTCGACGTTTGTAATTAATCACTGATCGAGTGGGTAATACAAGGCTATACTTCGTTACACAATCAATATTTAAACATGGTATTAGTTACAGTACCAGTTCGATTACCGTTTGCTTATAAGAATCGCGTATGCAACCCTAGTTCGCGCTCATCAAAGCTGGCTGTGATATGAGAATCATCCAATGAACATACCACAATCACTCTGACGAGCTCGACCACAGGTCAGCGTTCTTCTTACGGATATTAGACAACGTATAAACGGACTAACCTTATTTATACATATACTTACACCGTGCGATGTTTCAAACACTTTCCTTTATCTTATCGCGATATTATTTTTACCAACCAAACCACGAGAGTACTATTTCCATGTACTCCCAGCCATTCGACAATGTTGGCTGTGATATGTCCGGCATAGAAAAAGCATTTCACAGACAACTTGACGGATGGATGAGGAAATACGGCGGCATTGGGTGTTCTCAATCAGCGTCTATTCGAAAATCGTGTAGCTTATTCCGTAACACTTAATTAAAAAGTACATTTTATTTCTCTTAACAATACCAATATCAGATTTCACAACGAAAATCATCGAATATTTCGAATAACAAACTAGTGATTTGATTAACACCTATTAACACAAAAAAATGCATAATCACGATGTATAGTACTTCTTTTTTTCGCCACTAGAATCGCTATTTAACGTCAAGAAGAATTTTTGAAGTTTAATCAATTCAAGTTAAAATCATTGATGGCAAAACGAAAACGAAAAACGTAACGAAAACGAAACGAAATTGAACATTTGAAAATAACGTTATAACGAAACGAAATTTTTTTCAAAATATCGTTCCGAATGTAACAAAAAAAAAGGGGAAACGAGAAAAACCGAAGAAAAAAACCGAAAAAACGAAAATTTTTAAGCAAAATGAGGAAAAAAACGTTTTTTTTTTTTTTGGCAAAACGAAAAACAAAACGAAAAATTTTAGGCATAACATTAAACGTAACGAAAAAGCTTGAAGCTATAACGAAATTAAACGTTATTTTTTCCATTAGGTACAATGTAACGAAAAAAAAATCGTTTTGCCATCACTGGTTTAAATAATCAATTATCTAGTGATGAAAAATTGAAATGATTTTAGTTTCAGTTTCAGTTTTTCAATTTTTTTTTAGTTTCAGTTTTTCAAATTTTTCTAGTTTCCGTTTCATTTTAGTTTCAATTTCAGTTTTTCCATCACCGTGAATTATCGTGATATGAAATACCAGCATCCTTGACTATTTCACGGTCCTCCCATACGTACCCAATAAGGGTGAGCAGGGAACCGGATCTAATATTTTCAAAAAATAAAATCAACTAATTAGATAGATGAAAAAAAAAATATAAAAAAAATACAAATACACATACAATGCACGAAAAATGAACAAAAAGTAATAAAACAGAACGAAAACTAGATAATTATCCAACTACGTAGAATAACATCATTAAAATAACAAGAAACAGAGAAAAAAAGGGATGAATACGTAGAAACCAGCAAATGGAATGAAAATCCAAGAAAAGGGCACTGCGATACCAGCACAGGCATTTACCATGGTCAATCATACACACAGAAAATACATTCAACCATTCATCCATGCTGGCCATCATTTGAAATCAAGCTGCCTCGGTTCAAGTATCCCCAGAGAATGAAACATTGACAATAGAAGGGGCATCCCAGCATCCAGCAGCCCTTTTTTTAGAGCAACAGGAATGGACAGAGCACCCAACCCAGTGTTTTTTCATAGTTCAAGTTGAAAAATGCAAAAATTTCCTTTCTTTTTTCATCAAAATATTTACCAAATATTGCAAAATGACACAAAAAAATGAATTTCCAAAAAAAAAAAATAGAAAATCATCAATTTCATAATTTTTTTTATTCCAAAATTTTGAGAAAATTTTTTATTTAAAAAAAAAATAAAATAAAATTTACTCTTCAAAATTGTTTCTGTTGTTAAAAAAGATGCAAAAACGTTAAGTTTGAATCCTTTAACAAAATACTGAT
>FIZV01035803.1:0-19161 GCA_900050545.1 Trionymus perrisii | reverse complement strand
AAGACATGGATATGTCTCTTGTTGAAGAGTACCTCCGCTGCACGGAAGTACTGTAGACATGGATATGTCTTACGTGAAAGCATTAATAAAACAGTAAATTTATTGCGAGTAAGCAGTTGTGTGAAAACGATAACGAAACGAAAACGATATTTTAAAAAAACGAAAACGAAAATGAAAACGTTTGAAATATTGTTTTCGTTTTCGTTTAGTATTTTTGGTGGATTTTTCAATTTTTGAATTTTGTGGGTGTTTTTTTTTCGATTTTTTTGGTGGTGTTTGGGTTTTTAATTTTTATCAATTTTTTGTTGTTTTTTCGGTAGTTCGAGATGCAAAACTCTATTTTTGGTGAATTTTTAAAAATCAAATTTGAGCATTTATAAAGGTAAAAATGTGAAAATTTCACCAAATTGATCTGGAAAGCTGAAATTTGAGTTGCACCCTATTTCCTACCCCATAAATCGATCGGAAGTGGTCTGAAGTAATTTTGAGCAGTTTTGAAGCCTCCAGGAAATTTTTAAATTTTCAATTACACCCTAAATACAAATAAAATCTCGCCTAAATTTGGTAACAGTCTGGAACTCGATGTATACTCTAATTTTGACCTTCCAAATCGATCGAAGGCTATTCTGGACTATTCTGAAGCCTTAAGAAAATTTTTGGAAATTCCAGTTATCCAGAAATGCTCTAAAATTCGTTCAAGTGCAGCTTAGCACGTATAAACTCGGATATATGTATCATATTCGTGACCCCCTCGATCGACTGGCACCGATTATTCCAAAAACTTTTGTTGCGGCTTCACAACCGCATATTTTTCTCCAGCCATCGCTTTCATGAAAAAATGGAAAATTAACTGCAGACTTCAGAACATTTCAGAATCGATTCCAATCGACTAGGGAGGTAAAATTAGGGTGTAAACCGATTTTCAGGGATTTTTGTCGATCCGTACGCGGATGGAGAATTTTTCATTTTTTACTCGAAATTGATGGCTGGAGAAAAATCTATTGAGAACCCCACGAAAATCTCTCAAAATCGTCAAAACTGGCTTTAAAAAAACAATCTAATTTCATCTGCAAAAAACAAAAATAAATCAGAAATTGATTCAATTTCCTCCCATCACCAATCAAGTTCTCGAATACTCTACTCAAAAGATTCCACTTCTTGATCCCACAGATCACAAACCTATTAGACGTTCCTAAAGGTACAGCTCATAGCATGGCTTCGAGGTCGTCGACGTATGCGCACTTGCCTCGCGGCTCATACACAGTACACACGTACAAAAAGTGAGCCTCAAAGAGCAAAAAAGATCGACGTACTGATTGAACGTCGCGTCGCCGTCGCGTTTCCTTCTGTTATCCGACCTCTTGGTCGTTCTACCTTCCGAAATTAATTAGCGATAATGTTGAATTTAATTCCGACTCGGAGCACCGAACCGTACCCTTGCGGCTGGTTTTAAGGCGTTGCGCAACGCCGCGCCGCAGGGGCACCTTATAAAATTCACCGTGACCGACAAACCTTGAACTTGAATCAGCCGAATCCGACTCTCCTTTGTTCGCGCGACGTCGACGTATCAACCGATTCACATTACTCGGGCGCACGCGCAATTCCAAAATCGCCCTTAGCCTAACACACTGTAGATAAATAGCGACCAAACGATGACTCATAGAGCATCATTTTTCGTCCATTTTGGCTCATCGCGTTTTACGATACTATTAAATAGTATGCAAATGTACGTACAAATACTACAAACAGTCGCAGGTACACTGCTTATGGCAATGGCGCCTATGAACAACCATTCTAAACCGGTTCATCAATCAGACCTGCTCGCTGGACTACGATATAATGTACGACGTTATAATTAGACTTCCAACAACATTCGACTCGGCTCGAGTTCGCGTATTAGTAATTTTATCTCTACGACTGGATCCATAAATACGTCTATATTAAAAAGATGACCAACTGGATAAAGTTGCACCATCGTCTGCTCCTATATGCACCGTTAATATACTTCTGCCAACTCCCATTTCACAAACGAGTACACAATTATATGGTACATCTTTTTTATAGGTATTGATCAGTGGTATACTATGTGTCGAGATAGCAATAACAATCGAATCTATTTCAAGGTCGTATCGAGAAAACTGGTTTTCCACACCGTGTCCACTGTCTAGAAATACGATACAGATCAAAATCCGTGTAATTTACTCTATCTCCGCATTTAGATTTCTGTATCATTTTAAGTGCAATTAGACATACAAGAGATGTAATTGAATTCACAGATACGAAAATAGCTTCCATTACTAGTCTTCAAAATTTTACGTATGAAGATGGGAATTTAGCAAAAGTCGTCAGGTACGAGACATTAGGGCATGGAAGCAATTTGACCCTTTGACATTTCGGAGGTGAGTAAAATACCGACAATTTTACCAATTCGAATTCAAACAAAAAATACACATTTTAAATTACTAACAACGAACAAAATCTGAAAATAGCTCCAATTTGCTAAGGATGATCAAAAATTGAGAAAAACTTTGAATACCGACAAAAAAATAAATTCGTCAAAAACTATGCACATTGCAAAAAACTATGATAATCTGAAGAAAAAAATTGAAAATTGACAAATTTTTATAAAATAGTCGAAAATTATCAAAATCGTTGAATTAATGACCAAAATCTGAGAAAAGTTTATAAAATCGACAAACAATTTTTAAAATCTGAAAAAAGCTTTGAAAATAGGCCCCAAAAAAATTTAAATCGTCAAAGTTTTCAAAATTACACGTAAGTTCAAAATCTAAGAAGAGGTTTGACAATCGCAAAAAAAAATTTAAAAGCATTGAAAATTATCTGAAAAAGTTTTGAGACTCGAAAGAAAAAATTTCAAAGTCTCTCTAGAAACATAGGTTAATTTATATAATACATAGCCCCTCCCTCACGTAAAATTAGTCTCGCCCTGCTTTTAGTCAATCTTGAAAAAAAAAATCAAGTTGTACAGTTTTGAGAAAGAGGGCGTCGTGAAGTACGCTTGCGCAGTACGCTTGCGCAGTACGCTTGCGCAGTACGCTTGCGCAGTACGCGATACGTCTGCATCTTTCCCCTTTCCGCATCCTAAAAAAGATGCTACGTAACCGCCACCTCTGGAATAGCTCCGTAACTAGACGAAAAACGAGCTCCTTTTTAACAAAATTAGCGAGATTTTTCAAATGCGTGGGCAGCCTTCTATATGGGTTAATCTATATTAGAAATTATCAAAATTAATCAAGATTACAAAAAATTACACTCATAATTCTCAACTTCTTATTATTTCACCATCCTGGAAAATTAAAAAAGAATTTAAGAAACCAGAAAAAATTCACCTATCCACCGACAACACGTATTTACGTTCGAACATTTAGTCCTAGATAAGAAAACTTCGGCATACGTACTCGCATTATAATATAGGTATACATATCATCGCGTTCGACCATTATGAAACACACAGTTGTTTGAAAAAGTTAAGAAAGAAAGAAAGGAGCGGTGAAAAAAAATAAAAGAAAACGATTACGTCGTCGTTGTTTTGTTAACGTTCGCGAAGCGTGAGAACTTGAACCGATTTTGCTGTGTGCAGGACGCGCCACCGTCGCCTCCGCCCTCCCGGCACCACTACACGACCCACATAACGAAATCGTCGTAAAACTTGCGATGCCGCTGACGTCGTGTCAGGTTTTTCATACCTATACAATTATACATACGTACTCCTCTAGGTAAGTATACCAAAAAAAATATATAAATTTATAAACAGACGATTCTCTCTATGTCTCCGTGTCCGTGCTCGAAGCATCATCGACCAACAGGTGAACGTTTACATATACAAAGAAATAACATAACAGACACTTCAATTCCAAATGTATCATATACCATTGCCAAGGCAGCGACGATGGTGATACTCGGTCAGCGAAAACGCAACTGTAACTAGGGTTCCTAAAAATAAGTATAACACAATTCGTCATTCTCATCGTCATTATACAAATAAGCAAAATAGAATCGACAACCATCTAACTTGGAACTAGGAGTCTTCAACGACGACTTGAGGCTGCTGACGCAAAACGCGAATCCTCATCCAGCTGTATAATGATCGTAATAACGATGATAATAATAATAATGCGAAATGTACGATTATTTTATAACCGAGCTTAATGAATGGAATTCTTCTCTCTCTGTATTTCTTTATAATAAATGCGGTAGCACTTTGTTTTTTTTTTTCTATTTTTTATCGCAACATTCATCTATGGCCGAGCTATCCCATCAGCAGTTAGCCAAGACTTGAGACTAGTAGGTTAGAGCGACGAAGGTGTCTTGGATTTACTAGCCACGATGTGTGATTAAAATTGCACGCTAGATTATTGTTTTATCGTGTGTGCTCGCATATCTCATCATTTCAGCCAACGAAGAAATTAATACCGTGGCGCAATTCGTAGTTAATTAGCTTCAGCGCTATAAAAAATCCACTACGGTTCGTGCCAGCGATTTTCAATTTTCTTTGTGACTGGTTCGAAGATCCTTCTTAGCTTAGTTCGTCATCGAATAGAAAAAAGATTTCTGCTGGTGTTGAACAGCTTTATCGTTCGTTTCAGGTGCATCTCACCAGTTGTGCTAGAATTACCAAGTGAACACTTAGGGAGGTACTACCACAAAATCCAGGAGCTTCCACCACAATTATATTCACAAATTCCCAGAGTATATCACTTTTTCACAAATGACACGCTCAACATCACATCACAAGCCATTCAAATCTCATTTCCTTACCATCAACGCGCACAAAATGAACATGAACTAATTACACTCCCTGTCCCCAGTCATGTATACCAATTCTGATGATGGACCAGTCCATGTGTCATATTTCTGAAGCGTAAAATCACCTCAACGCCGCCATAATGATAATAAAAATAGCGAAAAAATCGACGTAAATTACTTACGCAACATTACATCATTCTCATTACGTGTCCTACTCGCGATACAATAAATTCATAAAAATTCCCTACGTTTGTGTCTGTGTTATGCAAAACTATGAAAAAATTACACGTTTAGGTAGATACGTACGTATTTTACCTACACCGTGACAAAATAGCATCTCAGCCGAAAAAATCTCACGTCATATCGGTAGGTACCACGAAGATCCACGAACGAGAATTTTTCTCACTATAAATAATCGATCAACTCGTCGACTACTGTGGTAGAAGTCACCAATGAAATCGAAACCAGTATCAGTACTCAACCCTGAACCTGTGAAGCATCTTTCATCCATCCTATATGAAACATTTCTCTGGGGTACGTTATAATAAAGTTATCCGGTCCATGGTGAGAGAATGATTCACGTATGTCCGAGAGTCGAACCGTTAAACTTGACAAAGACGAGAACTGATTATTCTACTATCAACATAATATGTACCATTACCTACGTCATCCAGTGAATTCATTCCTTATTACGCATCTTAAACAAGAAAAAAAAATCCCAATCGTGAGAGTAGGAAATACGAGTATAGGCTAAAGCTAAAAAAAATATTCGATTGGCTCATCAAAAATCCAGCACCATAGATTGACCTATAAAGCAGATGTCCGCCCATTTTTGTCAAAAAGGAGCTCGTTTTTCAACTAGTTTAAGGAACTATTTCAGAGATGGCGGTTACGTAGCATCTTTTTTAGGATACAGAAAGGGGAAACACGTAGACTTTACGCAACTATTTCAGAGATGGCGGTTACATAGCACCTATTTTAGGATACAGAAAGGGGAAACACGCAGACTTTACGCAACTATTTCAGAGATGGCGGTTACGTAGCAACTTTTTTAGGATACAGAAAGGGGAAACACGCAGACTTATCGCGCACTGCGCAAGTGTACTTCACGACGCCCTCTTTCAAAAAATTGTGCAACTTCATTCTTTTTTCAAGATTGACTAAAAGCAGAACGAGACTTCTTTTTACACAATGGCAAACTATCTGTTTTGAATTAAATTCAAATTTTTTTTTTGTTAGCCAACTTTCATAATTTTTTCCTTCCAAAATTTTCAAGTGCATATTTCAAGTATTATTAAAAATGTGTGTGTGTTGGTGAACTACTCATAAAAGAACTCATTGTACTTCGTAATGAACCATTTGGTCAACGTTTTATCGAAAATTATATCACAACGACGATTAATTTAATTCAATCATACATCTCCCATCATCCTTGTCCCTCGCTCCCCACTCTGATGAGGTCCAGTCGACTGGGTACTAAAAACTAACGCGATTATGTCGAATATAGTCTTTCACAGTGAGTCACAATTCCGTAGGTAATCCGATCGGCGGTCTATTGGCCTTTAATATAGGTTAAGTGTAAATTATTAAAGCTGGGAAAAATACAAACTCAATTTTTTTTTCGCTTCGATGAGTTTTCATTCTCAAGGATTAATAATGCATTGCCCCGAGTATCATACCATTGCGGATATACATTCGATAACCCTTTTGTCAGCTCCCAATGTACTAAGTTTATGTGTAGGAGTGCTACACACAGACACACGTGTAGATTGTTCCATTTCTGGTACGAGGGAGTTAGAGCATTTAGGTTGTAAATCCTTGCAAAGTGTAGAGCACGACCGAGAAAGCGAGCTTTACCTTGGCACAGGTACCCATAATTATAAGGATTAGCTTCGCTTAAGTAAGTACAAAACGTAAATACTTAATAAGAGAGTAGAATCCAGCACCGCTGACGCCTCGAATTACTAATCGAAAACAAATTTCCATCCGGCTGCTGGCGAACTCACGAAACGCCACTGCCTCGAAAATTACCCCCACCCAGCGGGCACCCATCATTGTAGGTGGCCTGCTGCGATACCAAATAAACACACTGACACGTGTCAAAAAACACTCGTAACACGTTAAAAACTTCCACCTGATACGGTATAGACCGCAATTAGTATATTGTCTCGTAAATTATGAAAATGCACGACGCGAGAAGATTCTTAATACCTACGCGTGGCATCACATACTCGCTCGTACAGCTTCAGCGCAGCAGCTTTAGCGCGCGTCAACGTCTAACCGTTCCACCGGCCTCTTGCACACCCTCCCGAGCAACTTTTCAACTTTATACCGACGCCAAAAGGTAAACTTTTTTCCCCTCGGAGATATGCAGAGCGGAGCGTATGTTAGTCTTTTTATACTCGGTGTGCCAAAAAAAGCTCTTCCTCAAAATTCAACCGAGCTGAAGCTGTATCTACGTGTAATCCCCCCCCTCCCTGAAAGCTCTCTTCATATTTGTGTAGTAAAACTGGCTTATAACTTCTTCCCATCTTCCTCGTATGCATGTTTTCTTGACAAGTAGAAATCTTACGCTGTAATTATTCTGAGGCGATGTTGGCTGGATCTTGGAAACAGCAATGATTGGAAAATTATCTATAGATAACTTTCCATCTTACCCATCCGGGTTCAGTTCGACTTTGAATAGACTACAAGTTCGTACAAAATTCTACGGTAGTAGAAATTAAGCTTTAAATTTCAATTTCTCCTTCCTATTTACTTTTCCTCTTTCAACATTTTTTTTATCCTACCATAGATTACTCCTGATACTGAATCGATTGTGCGCCTTCATTTAGAAAGAATATCACCCTCATTTTATCTATAGTGGAGGCAATTTAGCGTGATTTTGACTTATTTTGAGGGGAAACCCCCATTTTTAGAGCTAGGAAAGCTTTTATTGCAAAAAATTGTAGAGAATGATCCCCTGACTAACCTCTATAATTTACCACCCCGCAGACATCTTGTTAACTTTTTTATGGAAGCTCCAGCCTTCTCAAAAACAGTTTTTTTGCGGATATCTCCTCAGGGTTTGATTTTACGGTGAAAATATATCAGTACTTCTTTATTCTACACACAATTTCCTAAATTTTTGCGCAAACAATTTTTTTTCTTACAACTATTTGGCGAGATGGAGGATTCCTAAAGAAGGCTGGGTTTATAAAATATGCTACTCCTCATCTCCTCACCAAACGGTTGTATAAAAAAAATTTTCAAACAAAAATTGTATAGGAAATTGTTTGTAGAATAAAAAAGTACTTACCTATTTTCAATTTAAAATCAATCCCTGAGAAGATATTCGCAAAAAATAGTTTTTAAAAGTTATAAAGAGGTCTGCGGGGTGGTAACTTACAGAGGTTAGTCATGGGACCATTCTCGACTCATTAAAAATTTGAAAAATTCCACTGGTTGGTACGAATGGAAAAAGGCTACCCTCGCAACTCGCATATATACGAGAGGATCAGATTTGAATTCAAAGCATGCGGTAATGAAACTAATGTAGGTGAGTGCAATTATTTCACGACTGGTGAATTTTTTCGACTTATTTCTCTGACGAATAATACCCACCAGCCATCTTATGAACATAATCCGAGCACTACGAAATATTCTGAAAAGGAGACGAGGAAGGGGTAAAAATAAATACATATTAAATCAACGTTACAACTATAATGGTTTGGAGAAAATATTTCATAATGGAAGGTAAAATATGTAACGTATTCTGATAGATATGTTTTCTATTTGGCAAAACAACAACAACAACAACAACATACACGTCTGCACGAAAACATACTGCAAAAAACAAGACAAAACTGCATCCGAACATGTACAAAAATACCTCCCTTACGAAGGAAAAAATCCAACCATCGTAGTTAACATTTCAACATCGAAACGAATTCCTCGTTGAACAATTTGAAAAATCTGCGATATCGATGAAGTATTACGTACACATTGCACATGAACATATTCATAATTAAAAACAGTATCCAGCACATTGTTATTTTGCTCGATATGAGCTTTCGGTGTACCTCTACCTACCTATATCTAAGTAAAAAAATGCACACCACTAATTAACCCTTCACCTTACGACAATGAGTTACAACACAGTGTCTTCTATTCGAGAATAGTTCGTTAATCAATCTTCGTGTTTTCCCCTTCTACCTTGTATTTTCTATAACGAAGTAAACGAGCTCGAGTATAAACTGAAACTTTTTCACACCCTTTGAAAAAAATACGATGCAAAAGCACCTGTAGTCGCCCTCGATCTTCACCTCGCTGCTTATATGCTTACCAACGCCTCGCGCCGCATATAATAGCAAAAACAAAAACAACAATGATAAAAGTTCAATATACTGTTTAGCTCCTGCTGCAAGCATACTCACGAGAAAGGAAGCCGCAGCGATGAACCAAAATACACCACAGATAGGACAATAGAGAAGAAAGAGGAAAGGCAGAGAAGAAAGAATTACGAGGATAAGCTGGGAGGAAAAACAAAAGCTGCAGAATAGTGAAGTATCGACTTTTGTTTTTTGTTTACCAACTTGGAATTTCATCAAATTTTTAGGCTCGGTCTGTGATTGAAAAGTAAGCCAAAGAACAGATGAGCCTTTTTGGGCTATTTCTTTCTTTTACTGCTATAGAAGTCGACCAAGTAAAAACATTTCAAATTGTGTTGGGTCCTCGTCGTCCTTCATAAATCCAACGACTCCATAAAAAATTTTAAATTTTTGCTTCCCTAAAATAACTTTCTTACAAAAAAAAAAAAAAAAATTGAGAATTAATTTGGCAACAGCCTAACATCGAGCAACAAAAGACCGAAAACATGGCCAACTCCCTCGGGTGCCGCGAACGGACCAGGACAAGAAGGGGTGGCGCGACGACGTCTGCAGTACTAGTACAAGAAAGTATCTACAACAAGGTTTTCATGCCATTAATTAGACCTACTATGTACTCGGCTTTTTACCCACCAGCATCCAGCTCGACGGAATTAAATAAACAACAGGGTAGGCTGAACTTAGCCTATGCCTACCACCGCAAAATACATGGTACAACAACCATTAGGCCAAAATTTAGCTTAAAATTATGCCCTTTCGATTCGCCATTTCGACTACACAACGCAAGCCGCAAACTGGTAATCCCTGAGTTCACTCGACATGAATTATTCTCTCTCAACATCCCCGGGCGCTGGTTACCAAATAACCGAAATGAACAAGCTCCCAGAAGAGACGCAGCGTCGTAGCTGTAATATAAAATACGTGTAGACCTTGCTGGGAGCTTTTTAAATTATAAAATGAAATTGTGACTTTTTTTTGGTGAATTAATATTTGTACAAAGAGCCTTTGACACAGAACTCTCAAGATGGAAATGGGCAGTGAAGAGAACGCACTGGCTTATACTTCGCATAACTACGGTTTAGTCTCGATATCGCAAAATAATCAATCGGTGAAAAGTCACCCTCCACCGCATACTGACACTCATTTTAGCATGTATTTATAATTAATATCCTCGCATAATATGACAATTACGTTACGAGACCAGAAAAGAGACAACGCGACACCACGAACGGAACGCGAGTCGCCAACAAAATAAAATAAACTCTCCGAATTGCAAATGCGAAACACCTCCCTGCGACCCTTCTCATCCTATATTATTCCTATCAACATTATCGGCACTAATTTGTTGTATATTGCGTGCAACATGTAAAACACATAACAAGCTTGTAAATCACCGCTAATAAATCAAACAAGTATAATACGACTTCGTTTACTACATATTAAATGCAGTACACAGGAAACTTTAACACGAAGTAATGAAATATTATGTACTGTTGGGCTAACACCGTATAATGTAGTAACAGGTAGGTGTAACACCAAAGGCAGAAAACATTTGTTATAGAGGTAAAATTCCATTCGGCTAACCCTTGCCAAATTGTTTTTAGCCCCATATAAACACCGCTTAATCATTCAACATTTCGTTTAAAATTACTCACTCGGTGGTCTCTTGGTTTGGCGGGAGGGCAGGGTGAGATGTGGTCGCTATTGTAGCTAGTTTCAGTTGGAAAATGCGAAAAGATACGGTGTTGATCGATATCGGCCAATTTCGCCTGGAATTTGTCCATTTATTTTGATTCTACATACCTATGGATAACGTCGTTCGTTTCTGCAGAATTTGTGAACGAGAAATTTGGAAATGGCGAAAATTGGTTTTTTGATTGACTTCGACGCTCTCAAGAGGAGGTCCAAATTCGCAAGTGAAAAATCACTGAAGGTATTGACTATATTGGACCTCTTCGTACACCATACAACGCAGCTTCAAAATTTAAAAAATCCTTATTTCGATGTTACTCGTTTTAATCTGCAAATGTCATTCACGATTGGCAAAAACGCAAAAAAAACCATTTTCAAATAGCAGCCCGTTTTATGTTCTCTCGAAAGGCAACACTGATTCAATTCTGCGTGTTTACCTTCGTTACCATCATTCTATATCTAAACGTCACACCGGGTGGACTAACGTTACCGCGTTCTTTCAATACAAAATCTTAACTTTGAAGTCGACTCATTCTTGAAAATATCCTCGGGATTGCCGCTTCTCATGATTTTTAGCCGAATTTATTTCTTATTTGATGATTCTGTGATTTGAAATGTTTATGGGACCACCAGTCAATTTATTGATGACACATGATATGTACATGTGGAGAAAATAATTCCCTATATTAAATTCTTTCTTTAACTGAATTTTGAGTCATGCCTGGGCCTGGGATCCCCAATTTTTAAAAGATAGAAAAAAAGGTGAATTTTTTAAAAATTCAAGTAAAATGGTCGTAAGGTTGGTTGGTATTTTCATGTAACAAAACAACTTTCGATGATTTTTTTTCATCTGTACTCCATTTTTTGTGGGACATGAAAAAATACCATTTACATTTTTGGAGGGGGGAGGGTGATTAAAATTATTATTAAAAATTGAAAAAAAAAACTCGAAAAGAAATGGTATTAACATGTACACATTATTACCCAAAAAGATTATTTACGGCGATTTCTTACTTTTATTAAAATGCAAAAAGCGTTTACAATTAGCCTGGTTGACCTTATCGTAAGTTAGGGGTATTGTGATAATTGAATGAATTTCTATTTTATCGCATCAAATTAGTTTCTTTTTCATGAACTTACGGCGGTAATGTACATAGTCCTGCCATAAATACGAAGAAATTATTATTTTTAAACCAGTTAAAGGAAACTCCTCAACTTACAGGCGATGGTCCAACATAGGTCTTTCTTTCCTGGCAACCGATAACCACATCATCGTGAGTTTTTCTCACATAATCTCAACGCAAAATTAATCAAAAATGTTGAATTCAGTCAACTCTGCAGCATACTCACCTACCAGGGTTAAAAACATCGAGTCATCAACTCCTCTATCTCATGAAATAGTTCTTTAATAACTTACAAACTAAACACGACTCTTCGATGGGGAACCAATTAATTAAATAAAGCTTAATAGAACATCAACGTCAATTTGAATCACATACAACATCGATGATCATCGTCCATCTCAGAATCTTATCTCGAAGAAAGAAGGAAACCAACTAGGTAGTGAGACGGTTGACAACACAAGAGGTCTATTTTCTACACTGCTTTCCCCACTCGCCCCAAACACCATCGATAGCAGTACCTTTGACAGCATGTACGATCTGCGCGAGTACTTCTACTTACACAGGTATTTCGCGTGCCAATAAACAATAACATAATGGAAACAGATCATCGCGTCGTATTCGTTCATTCGAATAAGATGTAAAACTGCAGCAAGCTCGAGTATTTGTGGCGCGACGTTATCTCAGTTAATGATCAATTGACGGCGGACTTGTTTACTTGACCGTAATGATTATCTGGCCGTTTATTTGATAAGTCTCTGTCTCTGCCTCTGGCCCGTTCACGGAAAAACATACCTTTACCGGTGGTTTTTGCTCTTTTTTTTTCTTCCTTCTACTTTAAAAAATAGGTTAATGTCTGTACCTACCTACAGAAAGATTCGCCGCTCGCCCAGCACCACGTTTGTCGTAAAGATTTTAGCAAAGAAGCCGAGCACGATGAAAACATCTCTCTCAATGATGATGGAGAATTCCAACATTGACTATCACCGATAAGAGCAAGGTACTTAGGGGGCAGTGAACGATTTTTTTGATTCGCCTATATATACTCGCATACGAGTATATAGCTAACGAGACCTTGGCAAACGTCAATAATTACACGCCCTTATTACAATACCTATCTTATCGTCGCAAATACTAAACTATCGTTCGATATACGTCTCGTTAATACAACCACCCCTTCTCATCAATCCACCACATAGCGTATAACGAGTGAAAAAAGTCAACAAAATGGACATAAACTCTACAAATGGCGTGTTGGCATGTAGGAAAAAATCACTAAACGCGTACGAGTACCTACATTCGAAGCTGATTTGTACATACGAATGTATGATATCTACTGCAATCTGTTTGTAGTAGGTATTTTAAATTGGAAAGTAAAAAGTATACCGTAGTACAAGGATATATTTTACAAATTGAAGTGGACACGATTTTATAAAAGTTTATCTTTTTTTATTTCAATTTTTTGTATTCGTAGCTGTCTATGTTCGCAGCTCATTCGACGCGTACGATGATTTTTTTTACTCTAAATAAGCGAAAATTTTAATCAGTACGTGTCGACGTCGACGTCGGTGTTCGTTGTGCCAAACGTTAATGAGGCGCAAATGATGGTCAAAGCGTGTCAACATTTACCCATACATAGAGGAGTGGTTTACAAAAGCCAAGTTGATCCAGTTAATGAAGTATTTACCTTTTTGCTACCATGTAGCATGAACTTTGACCGTTTGAATGGTGTTACGTTTGGCTAGATAGCTTTTGCTGTAGGATTTTTTTCTTTATGTTTTGTACGAGTAGGATAGGAATAATCTAAAATATTGGAGATAACAAAATAAAATTGTAAAATAGAACCTTCTTCGGTAAAGTCATTTCTCCTCCTCACCCACAAAAAAAAAGGAAAAAGGTAAATTAGTAATCTGAAAATTAATATTTAATACAAAAATTTAAAAAAAAAGATAGATACCACCATACAAACCTTGGCTACGATAAATGCTGGTGGACAAAATACAATGATTTTTTTTCTCTTTTTTTTTCAATAACTTACTTTTTTTTTTTGCTAAAGCTAAATGACTTTCTTCAAAAAAAAAAAGTTTCAAGTCCACTTGTTTTTATATTTTTTAGAAAATTTTCAGCAAGAATTTTTTGGTTTGATGAAATTCTTTTCCAAGACAATTTTTTTTTTTTTGGTTTTTTCAAAAAAACTTGAAAGAATTTACGCCGCATTCGAAAACTCATTTCTTTTTGGAAAGATATTTTCTTTTGGTCTTTTGAAAAAATTTCAAATGAAAAAAATATAATTTTTCTTGAAGTTTTTTTTTTTTAAATTCAATAAGAAAACATTTGTTTTTCAATGACATATTTTAAAACTGCGCATGCGCACTCTAGCACATCCTTTGTTAGTAAACAAAAAGGAGCTCGTTTTTCGTCTAGTTATGAAGCTGTTTCATAGATGGCGGTTACGTAGCACTTTTTTCAGGATAAAAAGGGGAAACACAGACTTATCGCGCACTGCGCATGCGCACTTTACGACGACCTCTTTTGCAAAACTGTAAAACTTGATTTTTTTCAACATTAACTAAAAGCAGGGCGAAACTTTTTTTACATAAGGGTAGGCTATCTCTTATATAGGTTAATCTACATGTCCCTGCGCTTGAACAGAAAGTGCACATTAAGCACACAATTCGAATCCGAATCCAATGTATTCTGTTCGACACCTCCATAACGGTAATTTCGCTAACAAAATTACCGGTTCATGTGCGTGAACACGTGTATCGTTAAAATAATCTCAACTCGATGTTCACTTCGAGTATCACGGACTCGTGTAATAGAGTATCATCTTCTCTCCTCCACACATAGGTACACCCATAATACAAGATACGAGCCAGTACATACGTTTATATCTCGACTCGTATATGTTGTTTTTATTATTCTTTCTCTTGTTTCTTTTTTTTTTCGATTTTGCGGCATGTGTATGTGTAGGGGGATTATTATTATTATTATCGCTACTCGTCATCATCGTGTACCAATGTGTACACGTATTTTGCGTGTGCATGTATACCTACATTCGTAGGAACGCTCTACTCTTCTTTTTTTTCACCATTATTATATTTTTTCACTTCATCTTCTTTCTCATTTTTTTTTCATTATACACTCGCGTACATTATGCATACATCTATTACGAGCATTGGGTATGCATCCGAGTGAGACGGAGATACCCCAGCAGAACGATATTTTCGACAACGTAAAAGCACACCACAGAGACACAAGCAAGAGTCGCGAACCTGCGAACTGATTCGTGCTGATGTGTCTCTCTCGTCTCTCGCACACAACACCGTATTAGTATTTTTTTTCATTTCCACGCCACCAATGTACATATAACTAGGTATACGGGCATAGCGTGCCTAGCGCATCGAATAAAGCACCGAGAGAGAAGTAATTTTGGACATCGAATCGACCAACATAATAAGAGAGACGTGCTCTAGGTGCCATCTTGTTTGCACGCTCGCGTCTCCCTTCGTCCATCGTCTTTGCGCTTATGTACAGATAATGACCAGATAAATCACGCTGATGACTAGATAAATCATTTGAACGCGTTCAAATACTCTTCCTCAGCTCGCTGCCCGTCCCTCTCTCGCCATGTATATTTCGCCGTCGGTAACCTTATGTCTACACATAAGCATTCGTGGATATTATTTGTGTACTGCCAAGTTGGGCTCACAAAATGAAATTCTCATTCAGCTTTATACCCCTCTACTCCTTTCTTGAGGCTATTTCTGTGCCCTTGCATGATGCTGCCGCCGTAGCGGTATGACTTCTGTTCTTATTGCAGGTATAATTGCTATAGAGATGGACTAAGTATACACGGCCATACCTAGTTCATTGATGAAACAGTGACATCAAAGAGGTGATTAGCGGAGCGAGCGAGGGCCAAATAATTGATGACTGTACTCGAAGAAGTGAAGAAGCGACGTAACTGCAGCCTGGCCAGAAAATAAGTTCACGAGTAGGAGGATATAAAGGGTAAATATTTCTTTTATCGTAATCATTTTTCTTCTCTTCGTGCAAGTAAATACTTCTCCGCAATGGGAAATCACCATTTTAAAAATTAGATTAAGGAAATTTTATTTGGTCAAGAAAATTTTATTTAGTTTTGACTTGGTGATATATTGGTAAAACTATGACTTCCAAAAACCAAAAAAAATTATTTTAAGGATATTTAAAGAAAAAACATACCCATGTTATTATTGTAGAAAAATACATTCCAAGAAATGTTTTAAATGAAGTAAGAGAAATAAATTTGACCCTTCGAGGACCCCAGAAGGGCACTAAAGGGGTCATGTGTCCTAAATTTCCGAAAATAACTTATTCCAAGAAATTTTTTCAAGTGTTTTTCTCCAAAATAAATTGAAAGATTTGTTCCCTAAGAAAATAAAAAGGATTTTTTTTCTACAAAAAATTTTAAAAATTTAAAAAAAATGAGAATTTTTTCACATAGATTTGAAAAAATTAAGAGAAGCATTTTGAATTTTTTTTATTCCATGAAAATTACAAAAATGTGAGATATTTTTGCCTTAAAAAAGTTTAGAGAGCCCTTTTCCAAAAAATTAAGACAAAAATGAATATTGTTTCTAAAAAAAATTAAGATATTTTTTATTTCAAGAAAATTTAGAGTTTTTTGTGAAAAATGGAGGTTTTGCCGTAGCACACTTGGCAGAACTTGCAACTAAACTTGTGAATCAGAGAGTTACTGAAATATTGCACAAAACAATATAATATTTAAAAAAATTTCAAATTACACGAGGAAATTATTCAGAACTTGGGATCAGAGACCTAAAAAGAAAAAAAAAGAAAAATCATTTAACCCTCTCTCCCCTCCAAAAACACATAGCGTGAAAAATAATTGAAAACACAATGAAATACATTCAGATAAAATATGTTTTCACTTTAATATCGCTTTTAAGACGTAGAAAAAATTTTTAGATCCTCAGCGACTAAAACCAAAGGTGCACACTTGGACAATCCACATTCAACACAACGTGATCTACTTCACCGTCTTACATTTTCTCAATAATGGTAGTCATTCACCCCACATCTTCTGCCACCCTCCTGTCAGTCTATCGGCTTCACGAAGACAAATCCAGTCAAGGATGAAAATCACGCGAGTGAAATTCGCTCATCTGAGTCGGTCTCGGGTACCACGTGCTATGTATGTACCTGTACCTATTCTTCATACTAGTATATATTGCGGGACACCATGTAAACAAATTAAAAAACACTAATGACTGTATTCCTCCCGTCTACTCCATCTGAAAAAAATACTTCTACCAAATCCGAGGCGAAAAAAAACCGCAGTCTACTTTCGCGTAGTGTGTAATTAAACCTGCGAGAATATTCCCCTCCTGCATATCCCTTCAGTCATCGGCAATAAACCAAGGCACCCAAAGGGCTTCAACTGTGTGGATTGTAGTTGGAGAAGAAGAAAAAGGCATCATGCATGCAACCGGTTTCTTGGCTGTGCAGAAGTAAATGCGCGCGCGCCGCGCCGCTTCTCTTCATCATCACACTCGTTATAGGACGCGTTACGCTCGACGTACTATGAACAGAGCGGAAATCGTATACGAAACCACTGAATTAAATTTTTTAATCGTCGAGTGCAGTTCGAGTCTATCTAAAAATATACGTGGCTAATTACAGTATGTTACGGAATGGTCAACTATTCAAAGATGAGGAGAAAGAGGGCTAGAAACACGAGCTATTTTAAATCCGGGTATGTACCCAAAATAATGATGTGAAGTGGTATGAAAAAAACATGAAAAAAAAATCAGACCGACCCTCATTTATAAATCGAAGAAAAAGGAGGAAGCCAATTTTAAACAGGGTAATTTACACATTATCAACTTAAGAAGTGTTGGACCAGCCATCAAGACATTGAGTTGAGTTGTTCTTGCTGATACAAGTAAATTTTAAGAAACAATCATTCAAAAATTCTGGTATCACTAATCAGTAATCAGCTTCAAAAATCATAAAAATATTTGTATGTAAATACGTAAAATCAAGCGAAAAAAAAATCATACGTAAAATCAAGCGAAAAAAAAATTCTCACGAACCATAAAAGTTGGAGGTACGTATTCATATAATTTTCATGTCCACACAAAATGAACGGATTGCTTACCTGGAAAATAAAAAAAAACACAAACACATAAGAAAAATTACGAAAGAAAAAAATCCAACGGGAAATTACCAATATTTTCACGTAGATACTTAGTTTCAACATAGATCTTATAATAGATAGTCTACCCATACACGTACATAAAAAAAGTCTTCCTACTTTTTTTAAAAAGGAGCTCGTTTTTCGTCTAATTATAAACCTGTTTCATAGATGGCGGTTATGTAGCATATTTTTTAGGATGGAAAGGGGAAAAACTAGGATTGATCGCGGATTGCTCATGCGCACTCTACGACGCCCTCTGTTAGAAAACTGTACATACTACTACATTTAGGAGCTCGTTTTTCGTCTAGTTATGGAGCTGTTTCATAGATTGCTGTTACGTGGCATCTTTTTTAGGATGAAAAGGGGAAAGACTAAGATTAATCGCAGATTGCTCTTTGAAGATTGACTAAAAGCAGGACGAGACCTTATATAAGAGCGACCTATCTATTGTAGTGAATAGGTTAATCTATTAAATTTACTCAATATAAAATGGTGTCGATCAAAAGTAAAATATCTTGGCTTAATTTTCAACGACGAAGACACCAAAGTCGATCCAAAAAAAAAATCAAACAATACTCAATTTCGAAATTTTCAAATTCATTCATGAATGAATTTTTTCCTGTAATTTTTCAGATTGGGCTAATTTTAATATTTTGTCGAGAGGTGTTGAGGCGGACACAGAGTCCGATCCCGTCAAATTTGCCGCAAGGGTCCGCTATTACCAGGCCATGAGATTCGGCCCATATCATGCTAGTCTAAGAATTACCACGCCTCAATTGTGAGTATCTTGTTTTACCGACTTTTAAAATGAAATTTTTATAATAACTAAATTTGCAGAGGAAATGTAAAGGAGCAACTTTTGTTTGAAAAGTTTTTTTTGGTTACTTATTCCTTCTCACTTGAAAAGTCTGTTATCGTTTTTTTTTTTTTTTTTTTTTTTTTTTTTTTTTTTTTTTGGGGGGAAAAAATTTTTTTAAATTTTGATTTAAAAAAAAAAAAAATTGGGGGG
>FIZV01035782.1:0-10824 GCA_900050545.1 Trionymus perrisii | reverse complement strand
TTGGGTACTCACCGATAGTGACCCAACAATCCCTCCAAATTTGGTCAAAATCCGAGGTATGTTTTTTTTGAGCGCTCCACCCTATAGTACATACCTATCTACCTATCTACTTAATTAACAAAAAATTTCAAAAAATTCTTCTAGGAGAAATCTTAAGCATTTGAATAGATACGATGAAATTATAATAACCAGAATAAGAATAGTACATTAAAATTTTCGGGTCTCTCAAGAAAAATTTAGTATTCCCCCTCGAGTTTGGCGTTATAATCTTTAGCAATTAAAAACGTCATAAGTACAAAAAATAAAGCAAAAAAAATTAAGAAATCAATTAAACAAAGAAAAATGATAATTTTGTTTGCAAAATTAAAAAATAAAATTTTTAAGCGTAAAAAAGGGAAATTTTTGAACTAAATTTTTTCAAACAAAAATTTGAAATTTTCAAATGAAGAAATTGAAGGATTGAACAAAAAAATAACGACTTTGTTTAAAAAACTGGGGATCTGTGATCAGAAAAATAAGAAATCCCCCCTCCCCCCAAACAAAAGGAAAAACATCTTTAAGCGAAAAATTGGAAAAAAATAAGAATAAGAATAAATTGTTTTCAAACCA
This sequence comes from Trionymus perrisii, assembly GCA_900050545.1. Taxonomy (NCBI): domain Eukaryota; kingdom Metazoa; phylum Arthropoda; class Insecta; order Hemiptera; family Pseudococcidae; genus Trionymus; species Trionymus perrisii. The sequence continues at coordinate 10,215 of FIZV01035782.1, read as the reverse complement.
AAAATACTCTAAGTAATTTTTAAACAAGAAACTAAAAAACTAAGTAAAAAAAATCAAGTGACAAATATAAAATTTTAATAATAATAAAAATTTTAATGACTATTTTAACGAATGAAAAAATTAGGAATTAATTTTGTTAAACCAAAAAATGAGGTGGGTATATTTTTGAGCAAAAATTGAAGAAATTTGTTAAACAAAAAAATATAAATTTGATGAGAAAATAAGAAATACTTTTTAATTGAAAATTAGTTAATTTTCGAAAGCAAAAATTAAGAAAATAAGTAAGTTTTTCAAACAAGAAATTGAAATTGAGAGAATTTGTGAAACAAAATCATTAAAAAATGTTCTAGGGCAAAAACGAGAAATTTTTGTAGAAATCATTACCTACCTAGTACCTACCAAAAGTTCGCTAAACAACAAAAAAAAAACAATTTCGTTAAAAAAATTCTAGTTAAGCATATTAGGTAATCAAAAAACTGAAAAAATTTTAAACAGAAAAACCGATAATTTTCTAATAACTGGTTATTCGGTTGATGTATCCTGGAGAATAGTGAGGAATCAAATTTTTAGCTGTCCAATTTCATTTCTATCCATTCTGTAATGATAGAAAGGTTCTGGAGAAAACCGACATCTCACTGGAGTCTCCAGAACTGCTGGAAATTGAGAAATTCGAATTAGGAGGGGGATCGATATGAATTAGTAAGTGATCAGTTTTCAATAATTTTAGTAAATAATTAATTTTTTTTTAATTTAAAATTTTTGATGGCAAAAGGTTAGTTTTTGAATTTTGAAAAATTTCCCAAAAATCTAAACATGAAATTAGGGAGCTAAAATTATGGTTCTAGGGTTTTGGGGTATGCTCTTTCCAAATGTATAAGTTTCGTTCAATTCCAATCCGACGAGTACAAAAGGTTCCCTCGTTAGACGAATAATTAGGTAACTAAATAGGTACCTAATTAAAATAAGTCTATTATAATTATATAAAGTTAGTTTTTCAATTGGTGAAAAAAAATTGATAGAATGTTTGAAAGCATCTAATTAAAATTAAAACGGAGGACGAATTCATCGAATATGAATAAAACAACTAAATAAGTACTTTTGTGCGCAAACCTCGTGTTTATAAAATTGTAAAATATCACTCAAAATGGTAAAAATTGTTTTAAAAGACCATCCAATAAATTGAACGCAAAATTTTCCACTCTTAAACACATTTGCAGATCATATTTCAATGCTCAACTAATAGACACTGAAACCCAGAGACGAGACTTCGATGTCCATAAAGTACCTACATCTACATTGCAATCAACTCCACTCCTCAACCATTAACAATTTAACATCAACAATTTGCACAAATACATACGGTAAAAAAAATCCTTATCTCAGTCTTTATTAAACCTACAGTGTAAGCTTGGCGGCAATTCATTCTCGCCAAAGAGATTCTACTCGTAGTCGTATAATGAAAATCTTTAGGTAATAAAGGCGAGATGAAAATTACAGTTATTTAAATGCTCTCTCGTAATACCATAAAACACTGCACAGTGCACACACCACGCAGGCATTGCCACAGATAACAAGCAAAGAAAAACGTTAGCATTTCACATCTGTTTTGAAGAAGAAGAAAAATAAAAACGCAACCTGCAGTTGGTCGTATGGCCGTTTCTCGTTCATCTTTAATGAACATGTAGATACCACAAAAAAATACGACATTCGAAAAATCTCTTCGCTTAATAATGGACTGGTTGATTGGTGTTTTTAAAAAGCGTAAGTGCGAGCTGAGCTACTGCACGACGCGACGTCGCGTCGTCACCATCATTCGAAAAGACGATGACGATTACCCTACCAGCAGGTGAACCTTTCCTGTTTAGCGGTGACATTACTCACTCGTAATTCGAGTAAAGGGGCAAAGAGATATAGAGTTTGGGTCGGAGTTAGAGTAAGAGGTAGAGAAGTTGCTTATTCATGCAAACAGAACATTACAATTTAGTCTAAGACGCGTTGTAAATGTGGAAGAAGTGCGGAAAAGTAAGTCTTCGTGAAAAATTGTGCCCTGTGATAAGCTGTTTACAGGTGATCGCTGATCGGCGTCGCGTCGAGCCTCGAGTGGTGGGCTAATTCAATGAGAAACAAAAGTAGAGTCGAAGCGGTTCATTAATTCTAAAGCCGAGCTACTCTCTACATAACGGTCCGTAATACCTACGTATTTTACCTTTATACAGTACTACGAGTATACCTTCCGTACACTGTAGGTACTCTGTGTAGTGTACTCGTCTCGTAAACGACGAGCAAGTGCGAAGGACGAAGTGAATGTTGCCCGCTGTTGCTTTGACAGGTGTATCATAGCGCGATTCGAGTAAAAAAAAATATACCGTAGCGTTATTTTATTCAGTACAGAGAAAAGAATTTTTACTTCGCAATTGAGACGTAGACGCGGAAAGGCGTATACATTGTATCATCGTTACTCGGTATTTCTTCGCATTCGCAGATACCTACGAATACGATTGTACCTATCGTTATGTAGGTACTTGTACATGCCATGTAATATTACGCTTTCGAAGATACAGTTTCGCCAAGTCGACGTGACCTTTGACATTTTCATGATTCATGACCAAATGAAGCGGTAATTTTTGTTCATCGGTAGGTATGTATCTTACGCTTAATACCTAATACCTACGATTCTGCTCTGCTAAGATATGCAGACCAGACGTGTTCTATATAATCCGTGATCTCTTATCTTTACTTCCCTGCCTCACATAACCTCTCTATAGGTAGGCTGCACCACCTATAGCATTAATTGCGGATCGATTCTTTTTTTCAAACACCCTCGAACGCCCAAGATACTACTTAGACTTACTATAAGGTGATCTCGTTTCTGTTCTTTTCCTCCTCGTATAAAGATACCGCGGTGCTGGCGTGAAAAATGTAGGTACAGGTACGTAAACGTATATGTATCTAAGATTGTATATGACTGGATGAGAGTCTCGCACCCGCCAGTATGATTCTAGTGTAAGAGTTTACAGTCTATAGTAAGTAGGGCATCCCTTTACATACTACGAGTTCCTACCTACATAACTACCTAGGTATGTAATTGTTGGCAGTTGAATTGCTCGAAATACTACCTACTTCAACGTCTGGCTAAAGAAAATATTATTATAACGTCACCTATTTTCTTGTTAGCGCTTGTTTTTGTTTGTGTTGCGTGTTAGCGTTTTTTTCCTTCATTCTACGTAATTATTTTCAATTCGTTTAATTTGTTCTTGCCATAAATTCGATTGAATTTATAGGTGATTTGATTTGAAATTAAATTAACGAAACAACTATTTGAACAATTGATTGAAAGTAGTCTTGGGAAAAAGAGGAAACAGCGACAGCACCAGAGAATTTGAATGGAAAAAATCACAAACGAAGAGGGGGGGGGAGGGGGTTGAAAAGCAAAATAACATTGACCCATAAAACAAAGTACCTAGGATACGAATTTGAAAATCAGACTGGCATTTTTTATCAATTTTTGAAATATAATACCTACGTATAAAGTACTGAAGAACGTTTTCTAAAAGATTTTTTTTTTTTTTTAACATGAATATGTTTTTTCCGCTGGGGGTAATTCCAAAATCCCGCGTGACGCTGATCTTTAAAGTTTAAAATGAACGATATAACAAATGAATCGCTCAAAACAATGAATTCCTCGTTCACTGTTCTGGAGTGCCTTGAGTAAATATTAAGTATATTTTCATTCGGTAAAGTCTCATCTTCCGTTCGTGTTAGTCCACTCGAATGCAAAGTGCGTTAGGTAGGTTTCACCCATCACCCTCATCACCATACATACCCTACAAATCTTATTCAATCATAAACCACCACAAACCATCCAGCAGACCCTAATTCAGTGATTCAAGCGCTCGTATTAGCATATCCAGCAAATAAGTAACGAGTCCGCGCGATAAAACCATCTATGCGCTGGTTGTTGGTAAAACCAGAGTGGGCAATAAAGGTGCAAATAAGTTTAACGACCCAGGGCTCATTACCGCACCATTTTGATAAACAAATCACACAATTAAAATATAAATTTTAAACGCACAGGGTCGTGTCAAAAAAAGAAAACATGATATTCAGCTCAACATAAATATACATACACCTGCAACGCGGCGGCATTAAATATAAAAGGGAAGATGATCCGAGATCTCGTTAAGGAAAAAGAAAAAAAAGAACAAGAACAAGAATAAGCGTATTTTTCGTTATTCCATACTTCCTCTGTGTGGAGGGCGCGACTATTGTCTTTCAATATGAAATTTCTATAAGAAAAATACGCGTAAAATGAACGTGCTGAACTCTCACTGTTAGTCAGGTCTCTGGTGTGCAACTGGAATGGAAGTGGAAATAAATTACATAATTCATTAATCATATCCAGGCACATTTTGATGAGAATTTCGTGGCTTTGGCTTTTGTCGGGCATCGCAGACGTAGGTCTAGGTACAGGTATTAGGTACGATAAGAGTTGTCCCTGCTTAGGTAATTACGTTTTTACCAAGATATCGTATACGTACATATATAGTAATGCGGTTTACTTCCAGCTCATAACCTTGTCCGTCTCGTTGATTATATTTCAGTAACGATGTGGAAAATTTTATAGTCGTGGAAAATACACCGCTGCTGGAATTTTCATAAGTCGTATAAACGTTCGACGAGCAAATACCTACTATAAATTATCAGAGTCCATCGCATTTTTTATTCGAATTGCAATATCGCATTGCTCGCATACAGTTTTCGATATTTTTCATCAAAATTATTCGTATAATTTCAGGCGCATTCCTCATTAGTCGAATACACGAGATGATAAAATTTGACACTTGACTCTCACGATGCAACTTTTCGACACTTCCTAATCCATTTGGTAGATGTAAAAAAGCAAAGGAACGCAAATCGAAGATGATTCCTGTACCTGGGATTTGATCCAACTACGTGAAGAATTTTCAACGACGCAAATACTGGAACAATTCCAATTTAGTTCAGATCTATTCGGCAACGTGAAATCGTAGGTACTTGTCACATCTTGAAGAAAGTATGGTACAATGACGTATACCTGTGAACCTGCTTATTGGTGTTGATACTTGTAGATGATGAGTAAACCTGTTCCCACAATATTATGTAAGTGCATATGAGATGATGTACATATGTAATGTAATACGTGGATACATTTAATTTAATTATGCTCGATCACTCACGCGCCGCGCCGGTTAATTTGTTTCCTGGCAAAATGCTCGTCGAATTGTTTTCAATTTAATTGCGTTCCAATACACAGCGTGTTTTAAGTACATTTTATGTAATTTAAGCGGCTCTGTAAAAACATCATTGCGCAATTTTTCAAAGATATAGCCTAAAATGAAGCGGTAATCAAATTTTTAGCTTTTAAAGTTCGGCTCGACACGTTTTAGAGAAGAATAAAAATATTAGAGGAAATAGACATCCGGCTGCAGGCTTCAGAACAGATCGGAAAATTTTACAAAAATCTAGAATACATGGTGAACAAATGTTTGCTTTTCAAAACCCTTATTGCGTAATTTTAGAGAGTTTTGAAGATATTAGAGACGAAGACGAACAAAGTTCTGCTGGAGGCCCAAGAATGACTGAAAAAATTATAAAATTTCATTTTAGAGGTTTGGAAATAACTAAGTAAGCAGAAAACAAATTTTCATGTTCTCAAGTTTATCGCACGATTCGTTGTTGAGAATTTTAAAAATACTGGAGGAAATCTACAATATTCCGCTGGAGGTTCCAGAATAAATGGAAAATTATATAAAAATGTATCAGAGGGGTGAAAAATGCAGTAAAAAATTTTGAGCACCTAAAAGCTCATTATTTACTTGTTTTAGAAAAGTTTAAAAACACTGAAAAAAAACAAAATTTTGCTGGAGGCTCTAAAACAGCCAAAAAATAATACAAACATGTTTGAAATATGCAAAACAAACACTAAAAAATTTTTAATTTCTCAAAAAATTGTTGACTCGTTTTGAAGAATTTTGAAAACAGTGGAAAAAGTCAAAATTTTGCTAGTGGCTCCAGAACAAGGGAAAATGATACAAAATTGTTCAAAAGATGCAATAAGCGGAAAAGAAATTTTCAGCTTGTCAAAAAATGGTTTGACTCGTTTTAGAGAATTTTGAAAATACTGGAAAAATTGCTGGAGACTTCGGAACGATTTGAAAAAATTATCAATTCAATTTCAGAGATTTGGAATGGGCAATAGACAAATTTTCAGCCACTTGAGTTTATTTCGATTCGTTTTTGAAAATTTTACAATTATACTGGAGAATTGCTCCAGAACGTTCGAAATAATTAATAATTCATATTCCAGGGTCTGATATAAGCAGTTAGCAAATTTGTCAGTCTCTCATGTTCATTTCGATTTATTTTTGATAATTTAAAAAATACTGCAGAAAACCAAAATTTTGCTGGAGCCGGGTAGAAAATCGTGTAAAAATATTTCAAAATCTCTGGAACATTTAATAAACATTCCCAGCTTCCAAAATTCATTTAAAATCGGATTAAGTATAGAAGTTTCAAAATACTGGGGGAAAATAATAGTCTGCTGAAGGCTTCAGAATGAATGAAAAAAAAAATTATTAATCTAAGTTCCGGGTCCAGAATGAGCGGTAAACAAATTTTCTAACTCTTGAGATCATTCTTGATTCATTCTTGAGAATTTTGAAAAAACTGGAGAAAATCAAAATTTTGCAAGAGTCTTTAGATTAACTAGATAGCATTACGAGTTCAGTTTGGTGGTTCAGGAAAGGCAAAGTAAAACTTTTCAGTCTCTCGAATTCATTTGAACTCATTTTAGAGAAGTTTAAAAATACAGACATTTTTTTAAAAATTCTGCTGGAAGTTCGAGAATGTTTGAAAAAAATTATGAATAATTCAATTTTAGAACACAAAACTAATTGTAAATAAATTTTCAGCCTCGGGTCACTTGGATTCGTTCTTGAAAATTTTTAGAATTCACTGGAGAAATTAAAAATTAGGCTGGAAGTTCCAGACTACATAATTGAAAAATGTCATGCTTACATTCATTTAAAAGCAATAAAACAAATTAAAAAAATTTTCAACTTCCGGAGCTCATTTCAACTCCACTCCTACAAAATTTTGAAAATACTGGAGAAGATTGCAGTTTTTATGAAGGCTTCAGATTAACTGGGGAATAATATAAATTCTTTTTAATGGTTCGAAGTAGGCAATACAGTTTTCATTATCCCAAAGTCCTTTCAAGTAATTCCAGAGATGTCTAAAAATACTAAAAAATTTTAAAATTCTGGCAGTCTCCAGAACGAACAGAAAATGGAATTATTCCACTCTCTAATTAAATTTTAAACTTTTCGAGTTCACTCCCGTTCGCACCTAGTGTTCACATACGTAGCAGAGCTACGTCCTCTCGAAAAAGACACTCGCACCTGGACAATATAAAATTGGCACTGGTAAAGGTCGATGAAACACACCACACATACCCGAATCGAATTCGCCATACAAACATATCGATCTGCGACTACGAATACCTGAATCACACCATTAAATACAATACAAGCACGTCTATTTCTTCCATTTTTTCTTTTTTCAAAAAGAATCACACGTAGAATTGGCGAATTTGTCGATCGCATTTATGGCGACGTGTTTTCCTCTATTATTCTAATCTCTAAGGTAGGTAGTTAAAAGATCGCGTCAGAGTATTCCAAATGTTTCTCACGCCACCATCCATTGTGTAAACTTTAACCGTAGCGTTACACTAGCAATGGCACCTGTTTGCTTATAGCATAGTATACTTAGGAGAGTGTATTCTCCTCTATGCTGTACCTTTGTAGAAAGATACAGCATACGCATAGAGCGATCGCGGAATTCCGGGGTACTTTTTCTTCTTCAGATATACGAGTGTTACGATCGGCGGCAAGGTATCAGATTCTTCAACTTATATGCTAAGCGACGATGAGGTAATTTTATGATCATGGATTTGTATTCTCATCGTATCGGTCGATTTGTTTATTACATATGATAAGCCTTTTAATTGCCTTCGATCGTATAGTGTAGTAGGTATAGGCAACGTATAGGTAGGTCTAGGTACATACAAGAATCCGTAATATGTAATACCGCGATGCTGATTTATTAACCGTTGATGTACCCATCTATAATATACTACACATATGAATGTATGGTAAGGTAGTGTTGGGCGATTATTAATCAATTAATCAAAAACCCCGATTAATCGAGTAAAATTAATCAAAGAAATCAATTATTTCGATTATTCAAATAATCGACGGATTAATCGATTATTTCATTTTTTTGTACAATGCTTTGAAATTTGTGAAAAAAAAAATAAAAAGTCATTTTGTATGCAATATTCAAAGCATTTCAATATTCAATATTACTCATAACGTCAAAACTTTTTTTTTCATCAGAATTATCTCGTGAAAAGAGAACAGATCGCAAAATTTTTCGATTCGAATCACAGATCAAGACCGAAATCTTTTTTGCTCCGTGATCCGCGATCAATTTTTCGGATCACGAATCAAAATTCCCAAAAATTGGCATTTCAGTGATTTTCTTTCAAGATTTTCAAATTTCAATATTAAGACTAAAGTACATGAAACATATACAATTCTTCATAAAAATATTCAAAAAACAATTACCTAGTAACGAGGTTGCAAAACTCAAATTTAATTAATTTAAAGTGAATTTTTCAATAAGTAATCAAAAATCATCAATCGACAGACAATCGATTATCAAAATAATCGTTTTTTCCCAACACTATGGTAAGGTATAGACTATAGAGCTTTTCCATTTGTGTGTATTGAGGGGTTGCATATATCAAAAAACTATTACCGCGCCTTGACTAATGGGGGACAATTTATACTTATAATATTTATTTTTTTTACTTTCACTTTTTTTCTCAAAATTACTCAAGAGAAAAGACAAATATTTATCCTATAAAATTAAAATCAACTCGATGGTTTAATTACTCAATTTTTAATCCATTTTCAAAAATTTTCCTTTTTCCATATCGCGTGAACATACTGCACTTCGTTTGTCCCCCAAACGATACGGCGCGAAGGGTAGTCAACCGAAGTAGAAAAGCTCTATGCGACTATGGTAACTTTCAAAACATTTGCACCAATCACGATTTTATAATAGGCCTACATCCGAATACCGACCATCATAGAGTCAGAAATTCTTTACCAGATTGTTTTCGAATTTTGTACCCATCCTTCCTCTTAGCAGAGGTATACCTACACATTGAGAAAGAAATTACAATAAATTATTTAATTACCAGGTCGTCTTCAGCGCATGCAGTGCGTCAGTTACCAAACAATACGTGACGCCAGCACGAGAATGTAAATTAATATATTTAGCCATTGAGGTTGTGTAGGTGAGAATTTAAAGCAAGATTTATAAAAATATACGAGTATGCGCTACCACGTATCTAGTCATTACTGTACCCTTTTTTTGGGCTGTGCTGACCATGGCGAAATTTCGTGGGCGTCCACTTCTCGTCGTTGTGAATAAACGGTTCATTGAAACGGTACAGCATTCGCGATGTGAATAGTTAATAATTAACTAGTACTTGGAATCGGACGATGCCGTTGAAAAGTGTCTCTAGGAGATGGGTCGAACTTACAGAACATTATAGGTATTTTAATAAGGTTCCAATGTACATGACAGTGCAGTTATTCCAATTGCAATGGGTTTCGAGACTTAGGTACAAGATTTAATGAGAAGGTATCTCACATTTGGGTATGTGAGGATTGAGCTGACGCGAGTTGGGTGGGCATGCGGTGATTTTGGTTTGTTATAAAAGAGAACGCAACGCACTCATTCGCACGAATCATTGTCGTATTTGATATGGTGTCTTCCAGAACATTTTACTGGGCCTATCCCAAGTCTGGAAGGTTCGAAGTAGGCATATTCGAATTCAATTCAACCCTAATAAAAACATAACAATAAACGATATGCCATACCATTCCGTTATCTTCGTCAATTTCTTTTGAAATTTGAGGGGTCTCAAGGAGCTTGGGGAGGGTCCACAAAAATATAACAAATGATAAGCTACATGTTATTTTAGCATTTTTAGCCGAAATTTCAACTAAAAATTGCGGCTATTGCGATAGTCTCAACAAAAAAAAAATTGGCCAGGGACCACTTTTCTCCATGTTTCTCGACCCCTAGACACCAAATTTGGCG
>FIZV01035763.1:0-12419 GCA_900050545.1 Trionymus perrisii | reverse complement strand
ATTCGAATTTTAATTAATAAAAAAAAAAAAAAAAAATAGGAAAATAAAACAGTATCAATATACTATAATTCTCAAAATAAGCATAAACCAAGCACAAATTCATACCTGAAAGCAAGAAGGAATTGACGTTAGCATGCACAGAGGAGAAGTTTTCAACCACCTTACCTCGGAGCAACATATTTCACCACCAGAAGACGAATTTACCACACTATCGGATGAGTCTTCGCTAATTGTTCTAATTTGGCCATTTGAAATACCTACAAACAAAATTTTTTTCGAGTGTATGCTTTCGTAATGACGCACGACATGACATACATTAAATATCTATTACCTAAATTACTTTGAGAGCCAGGTCTAACTGAACGTTGTATGGCTGTAAAAGTTTGAGCAGCCTCGCGATTCGTAGACTTAATCGATGAGATCGAAAGGCGTTCTTCGTCACCAGAAATAGATCCAGAACTGTTAAAAGTCGATGGTAATTCGTAAGCGTATAATATGTTGCAACCATTTTGAAATGGTTTGATTTTTTGATCATCAGTCAAGGAACACTATGTAAAAATCAATGAAAATAATAATAAATCATAAACTAAACATGAATAATTTTTATGCTTCTACTCACCTTTATATTTGAACCAGATATTTGGACCAATTTTAGGAGGTAACTAGGAATACCGCAACGCTGCATTAATTGTTGTTTTATAACTAAATACGTATCATCGGCGTTTAAACGTAAACTAAATTTCATTGGTACAGTTCCGTCTAATTTGATTACTAAAAAAAAAAAAGAATTAATGTAGCTAAACGTGATTCGATTACCCTACTTTACTCTTTAAAAAAATATTCACCAATAACTTGCACACAGATGTACGACTCCATTGGTAACGGCAATGATAAATAATTGAACGGATCAAATCTAACGGATTCATGACCGCATTTTTTACACGTTACTTTTGACTTTAGCTGACCATGAAATAGGTCCACAATTATCGACTTATTCCTTAAAATATGGTTTTCCCACGCCTAGATGAACAAGAGCCGAATAATTATTCGCGAATGATGGAATTTTAAATACTTGTGCAATTATATTGACCTCTTGTGCCACAGCTACATCAGGTCTACATTCGCTATCCTTCAATTCTAAATAAGGTTTATCGTGTACACGATTCAAGTCCTCGTGCAATCCATCTAATAAAAATGCCAACAGTTCTTGTGAATCGTGTTGTTGAAAGCCGCTGAACTGTGGAGCGTACTTTCCAATAGTCCACTAAAAAAATGCAAAAAATGAACAGTCTGCTACAATAAAAGTTCGGCGATTCACAAGGCTACATAAATCTTGAAAAATTATTTAAATGAATAAAAGATGCTTGAAATCACTAACTCGAAGCTTCAAAGGTGCTATGGTTCTTGCAGTGCCACTCCAAATATCATGGATTAAATCACCATATCGTTTAGCAATATGTCCCTTCATACCCAAAGGATTAATTCTGAAATCAAAAGAAAAACGATAATTTATTGCATTTAATTTCAAATAGAAAACGAGCAATAATGGCATTAATGCAATTTTCACCTGTTTAATTCGTACAAATGCATATTTTTGAAGAAATACAAAGTCAACGCTTGGGTATTGCTCACACACTGGAGGGCTGCATTCATAAAGCATGTATTGCCGAGATTATTCAAACCGGTTGCTCCTCTTTCCGTTGGCACTAAAAGATAGTTATATGAATTATCAAGAATAATAAATTACAATTCAAAAAGAAAATGAAAGAAATGTCTTAATTATTATTTCAACTAACCTTGCTTGTATTTTTCGGTTGAATTCAACGCAATAGAGCCTATTTCTTCAGGCCATGTTAAATCTTTATTTCTTACTTCCATCAAAATCTGGTCATCGTCTCGAATACATAATTTTTCCAATGTAAAATCTTCTTCCTCGATTAAATTCATATTATTCTGAAAATCATAGATGCTTGTGAAATGTACACAGCATTTCATTAAAAAAATTACCCAGAAAACATACTTCATCATAGAATTTCCACAGCCTAACATCTTCAGGCCTAATTTTCAATCTATTACACAAATAATTATAAACGTGCTTAATTGTATCTAAACGGCTGAATGTGGCAGTATGAGCAATGTAACGTTTTGGTACCGCATTAGCATTCACAGAATAGGAATAACTAGATGCGCTAACTGTGGAAATTAATTAATTCATTTGAAAATGAAACTAGAAACGAATTTGTAAGATGTTATTACAAAATGAACCATACTTAGAGCAGCAGCTCCATATCCACCGGCCATTCCAGACCAAGAATTTGACTGAGGATACGCCATACGGTTGTTAACAATAGACTGAGCTTGATGACGTAAAATACGTAAAGTAATCGGATACAATTCTAATTCAGTTTCGTTTTTATTCGTGCATTTTACAACCTGAAAAAAAAATTCACTCTTGGTATTTATTTCAAAACGTGAGTTTCAATATTTTATCCAAGTTGAACGAACCTGTCGCGGAATGCACAAAGAAGCACCATACCAACGTTTTAATGCTTTCCATAACGAATTTGGTACTAATTCGTAATCGTGTATACGTTGCAAATTCTTCTTCAATTTTCCTCCTTCATCCGTTAAACTTTGAACCTAGACGAATATATTTACAGATCAGCATTGGTGTGGCATGATTTACAAATAAATAATTACAAAATGTCATACCTTATAAGAATTCGGTAATAATAAAGAAGTATTATCAATAGGACCAGGACGACATCCTGGTGATCCTCGTTGGGTCCCATAAGAAATACTAGCTTGATTGGAAAATGACCTTTAAAATAAGCATTAGTAATAATTTCAAATTATCCGCTAATGTAATATTTTAAAAATTCAAATCATACCCGGAGAAGTTAGAAGTAGGTATAAATGTCATGGAATGTGAACGACAAGCTTCTTGGTTAATTCGGAATTCAGCTGGAGCACAACTTGAAGTACTCTGTTTATATTTAGGAGGTAAAACATTAATAGTGATTTATAAATCATGTTTCAAAATAAAATGGGCAATATTGTTAGCAAGTTTAATTTTAAAAATTGGTAAAATGTAAAAATGGTTTGAAAGTCTGTGAACAAAAATGCGATCAAAATGATGTTTAATGACCTTGGAAATTCGAAAACATTTGGCATATATGTAAATAAAGAAAAATTGATAAATAAGTACAAGAGGTAAAGAAGTGAAAAAAATAAAATCAGTATAACAACAACAAGTATAGCGAGATTATTCTTATCAATGTTTATCATAAAATTACATTGCGAGATGTACTCAGTACTCACCCTATTAGGTATGGTGACAAAACGGTCCCAAATATGCCACCATTCGATAGCAATCAAGCACCATCGCTGATGCTCAAGAAATCCTCTACGTTCTTCTCGCTGTAACCAACCAAGCACAATTTTACGTTCCTCTTGTCGTGAAATCGGTTTTAAACCAAAAACGATATGGCAAACCTGTGGGCAAAGAATTTTTTCCATTGTTACAATATTATATCATATCGCGAATTATTGAATTAACTGTAAAATAATTACTTGAAAAATTAAATTCAAAAAATGTATCGAAATATCGTTGTTATCAGTCCACATGGCGTATTCTTCCACAGTTAGAAATTCATTACTTTTATGACATTTTATATCTTCAAAAAGAACTTCTTTGTCTGAAAGAGAATAGTTATAAATCGTTGCAATGAAAAACTACCACTACTGAGAATACTCAGAACACATTATACCGATATTTTCTCCACTGTACGTATTTTCTTTGTGAACCAAGAGTAGAATATCGATCATGTTTTTTATTTCTTCTTCAGATAAGACGCCGTCTCGGTCAACATCAAAAATTTTGAAACAAACTGTAAATTAAAATACACAATTGATAATAATATCATCCTAATTTGAACGTAAACAATTAAATGTTTTGCATTTAAACAAACATACACTTCTGTCGCTCGGTCAATGGACCTCCGCATGCTGCTGATATACCGCATGCCATCTCTTTGAAATCGATATGTCCATCTCTATTTTCATCGAAAGCGTTGAAAAAACTTTCGCAGACATCCGATGGTAACGGTGGATGTATCATGGGCAATAACGTTTCCAAATCTAGTTTACCTGATTTGGACTGCTCTTTTAAATTCCAATACACTTTTTCCAAATCAATAATATCTACTTCTTTCACTGTAAATAAATTTTTTTTTCCATTAGGAGAAACGCAATTTTTTTTTAAATGTAAAAATCAACGTCCAATATTGATGTAAAAATTAATTTTCATCTGTCGATTAAATAATTATTGAGTGTAGTAGAGTGAGGAACAACAAATATAGCAATATAACCTTTTCAAAGTAGTACACACACATTATAAAGGCTCAGAATAATTGAGGCGTTTTTATAGGGAAATGAAACACTAATTCATTTGTGATAGATAATACCAATTCCCTTGTGTTATCTCCTTTAAAATCCGTTCATAGTCTATTAATTAGTCCATGTATAGCATTCATAATAGAGATGGAGAATGAAAAATTGATAAAGTAGACTTACTGAAGAGTATAAAAGGTAAGTAAATGCATCTACCACTTACAATGAGTTACTCCTGCCAATGTTTGATAGAATGTTGGCATATCGAGTTCATTATTAAGAGATACTGAATTACACTCGGAAAATAACCAACGAGAAAGCGAGGTGGCATCTCTGTATTGTTTCATCCAATTAGCAAACTCGTCATAAGTCACTTTATCACTCTGGAATAAAAATTTCAACGTCAGCATGTACTGTTATGATGGTTCGAGTGGTTAATTGAAAAATAATATCTACTCTATCAAAGAGAGCAGCTATAGCTTCTGAATCTAATGTGTTCGGATATTCAATACTAGGAACAGACTTCTGAAAATCTGATTTTGAAATGTACGCACCACCTTCATTTGAATATATGTTAAACAAGACTGTATCAAAAAAATGAAGCAATTAAAACAATAGATAATACAAATCAAAAAAATACTGGGATTACAAAAATAAAATAATTTACATTCGCATTTTTCATCGGTGGTGCCTCGAGTGAACAACACCAACCCGCAAAATAAATCCTTGAATGTAATTCCTTTAGTGGTTCCTCCACACGTAACGTATATGCACTGGTGGTCATACATTTTTGGATTAGAAAATACAGTAATGAAATCGATTATTATTGATTATGAAAAATACTCACATCAGCCAATGGCGCAGGAACGTAATCTCCGAGTACATCTTTAATGAAACAAAATTTTGTGATTGAACCATTTTGAGAAGCATTTCGCTTGTAAGCCTCCTTTAATCGTTTCAATTCTTGTTCACTAACTGTGTAACAACAAACAAGAAGATGTCATGAAATTCCGTAGAACAAAACAACTTTTTATCAATGCTAAATAGTGACTACGCTGTCCTTAAAATTCGATGGTTTCGAACTGGTATAATTAACTGAAAAATGTCAGGTAAAAACGTTATTCACATCGTAGTTCTTGAAAGGCTATTTGAAGATATCGTTGTTGAAGGATGGAAGAAAATAGAAACAATTGTATGTATAGCCTTGAACTGCAATACTTATCATTAAAATGTACATACAAAATCGAAGTTTTCTATAACCTATCGAAAATAGCTAACAAGCTGGAGGATTCTGAGCGTTTGCAGAATACCATTAATATAAGAGTACAATTTCAGAAGCCCAACACTCCTACCTCTTTTAAGAGCATCTTCGTACGTTATGCAGCAGCTTTTTGATTCTTTAGCGCCCATATTTAAGAACGAATTTAATTATCTATTTCAACATTGTTTCGACGATGGTTAATTCAGTTTGAATAAAACGAAACAGATGACTACAATTAAAAAATTTCAACTCTATTAAAATTTACATTTTCTTATAACATGATAAGCAAGTACTCAACACAATAATAAGCTCATAATTAATCACAGAATGAAAGTGCAGAAATACAATCGTACTGATAACAAAAGCTCAAATCAAACTTTGAAGTTGAAGCACAGATGAATGTACACTGAACTATATAGTGCCTTAACTGAACTTACTACCTGACTTAAACTTTAGAGCATAGAGTCTTGCGGTTGGACGTGAGATGGATGGGCGGGGCTGAATGTAGTGAGTGACAGTGACAACACTGCTAGTGCCGCTAGTGCACGTGCATGAGTGCATGCGCTTGCTTATCAAATCTTATCACACTTTCTTGTTTTATTTTTTGACGACTCGGTCACTCGGAACTTCGGAAGTCCGAAAAGAGAGTGCCGGACTTCGTTGAAATGAAATTTATTTATCCAAGTTTATGCTTTTCCCCGGGGTTGATATTGTTTAATTTTGCACATGAATTTTCATTGTTCATGTAGTTTATGATGCAATAAAAAAGGTATCCATTTATAATCGTACAACATAATTCAACACAGTACCCAATTCATCACACTGGAATAAATGTCTTCAACGGCTGAAAATGTAAGCTGCCCTGAAACGGATGAGAAAGGTGAAAATGACATTAAAGAAGAAACTTCACTAGATGACGGTTTGTATGCGGTTGAGCATTGATCATTTAAACACTATTCAAATTACTTTCAATCCTTCGTTACTTCATTGCAGAAGATGAAAGAATGTGGGCAGCCCTGTCGTTTGTGGTAATTCTTATAATCATCGGATTGCCTTTATGGTGGAAAATGACCGAAGTAGAGAGGAGTTATTTCCCGTATGATGAAATTTCAAACCTCAAGTATGAGAATGTTTCCTTTCCCTTTAATCTATGCATATCGACTGAACACCCAGAATTGGGTATTCAAATGCAAACCTCTTTACGAAAACTTTTTTCCCAATCAAGTGAGTTAACTAAGCGATTTATGTATATAGTATACATTTGGTCGAACAAGGAGTAAATTATTTACTTTCATAGATTTAATCTCCGTGAAATTTGAATTAATGCCTATTCCAAACGAAATACAAATCAAAAGCATCTATCAAGTAGAAGATAGCAAAGAATTTCACGTGGATAAACCCAACTTTTTGTTATTATTGGAATCTTCGTTTTCTTCTAGTGACAACATAATCATAGGGAAGCATCGTACTGCATATTTTAAAAAGGAAACTCGTATGTATAAAATTTTAATTTTCGATCTATAGTGACTTCTTTAATTAACAAATTATTGGTATTTTGTAGCCGCTGTGGATATTTACAACTTTTTACAAGAAATTGTTTTACACGAGAAAGTTTTAATCGAATCCATTAGAGCAGTCACGCATCCCGGTTATGCATCGGAAAATTTAGATTTTTTACGTAAAATGCGCCCTCATCCAAAATACGATGTTATATTCACCGTGGTAAATCCGGAACCTGAACGTGTTAAATTTGATTGGAACAGCGCAGTTGTCTTGGAACGTGAGAATTTTAAGATTAAAAAAGTACAAGTAATGTAGATTTTTTTATTACTTACGTTTTTGACATTTCAGGTTCTTTCCGACCTCTCCTTGATCAACTCAGTCTATTGAGTGATTTTAAAATTAAATCACAGTGGCTTTACTTGGTTAATCTTCAACAGATTCCAAAAAAAGTCGAAGATCACTTTGAATTGAATCATAAGCAAATACCACATATTATTACACCTTTGGAAAAGAAAATTGGTATTTTGACAATGTGTTCTTTTGATTTAAATTTCTTCACGAATTAACTTTGAATTTCATCTATTTTTAGGTTCTGGTGTTGCGAAAAATCCTTGTATCAACTTTGTCCTCTATGTTTCAAAATGCGAGCACAGTCCTATGGTATTCGTAGATGATCAAAACAAGCCTACAAACGCTGTTCTCTCTGCCAGATGGGGAGGTGTTCAATTGGTCAACCCAAATAGCTCAAATTGTATGGAACATGAGCCACTGAAAGTCAATTCCAATAAAGTGATGAAAGTGTTTTTAGCGCAATTCAAAACTTTACTTGGTTTAAATGATTTCTCCTTCAATACTAATGTTTTATCTTCGAAACAAGAAGTGCAAATTTATCCTTGGGAGATGGATGGGTTATATCGTATGCGAATTTTAGAGCAATTCGTCTCTTCTAGAATAACACTGACTTCGTTATCCCAGCTTTTGGGTGAAATTAGCAATATTGTGATTACCAATGAAGTTGGTAATGCAGTATTGGAAGCAGTAAACACAGCAAAAAAAACTTTAAAATCATTGAATAACAGTTCGTTACTAGAAGCATTGAAATTCAGCACTAGTTCGTTTATTCATAGCGAATTCGCTTTTACTCATCCTTCGCTATTAGCGTTATTGTATTTTCCGGATGATCAAAAGTATGCCGTTTACATTCCTTTGTATTTGCCTGTGATGATACCGGTATTACTTTCTTTGAAAAATATTTATAACTGGTTGAAAAAGAAACTCACCATAGCTGAAGAATCAAAAAAGAAACAAGATTAATTTCTGCTTCACTGGATTTATTCATCGCAAAAAGTCTGAAAATTATTTTTTATCTAGCAATTTACTTATATTGTTTTAAACCAGTGTTTGTTGGAGTAGCACGTATGCATTTGTACTACAGCACTTTTTTTTAAGAACATCGAAAAGAAATAAAAATTAGTTTATACTCTTGATCAATTTTCAAGAAGTATTTTTTAATAAAATTTTCAGCTCCAGTACCTATGAAGTTTTTTTTCTTTAATGTAAGAAAAAATGCAACAGAAATGTAATTAAAAGCATTATCGTAAGCACTACTAACGTCAGTACTACGGGAAAAAAAACTGTAATCTAAAATACATATTTTTTAAATAAATATATAATTCTGATATTAATACCGAGGCATTTTGAACTGTGACATTCCATCTGAACTGGGAGCTTTACGCTTTTGAATAATATTTTGAATTTTATTCCACTCTCTGTCTAGTTCAGCTCTTTCGTTTTTCTCTTTATTATATTTTCTAGTTCTACGACCATCTGCCATTTTAACTCCGTATTGAAATGCTGCTTTTGGAAGAGCTTCTTTGCTATTCATATAATTACTGTATTCTTCTTGCGTATCAAAATCCCATCTACCAATTGGCCCTTTTTTATTACCAAGATCCATTTTAGTGTAATCCACTTCATCATCGGAATCGTCGACTGCATCTTGCATTTCTTCTAATCCGGGATAACATTCGGCGTATCCAGTGGGTTCTGCTGCTAATTTGGAAAGTAAGCCAGCTGCCTTTGATTCGTGATTGGTAGAAGATTGGGATTTCGAAGTATTTTTATCTTCTTTGTATGAAGTACGCGATTCGTTAGATTTGGTGTCATTGAAGTAATTGGATGTCTTCTTTTTATCATCTGAACGTTTATCAGTTGATGGCACATAGTCACCTAAATCGGGGAAAATTGTATCTTCACCAGCCTGTAAAGAAAATAAGGGATATCAAATAATACGTTTACGAAAAAAAGGGGCATGTAGTATTGTAAATAACTGACTTGTAATCGTTCTCTTCGACGAGCTTTTCTTGAATGTTTAGGACCTTGCCGTAAATAAGATAAAATTTGTGCTAATTTGTTAATAACAATGTCGTTGGTTGTTAACATTGGTTTTTCTTCTAAACTTGGTACGTCAGCTTTACTTCTAATTACAGTAGTCGGAATATCGGTATCGATCGTGTCGTCTTGTAATTCAATAATATATGCCATTCTACCGGGTGCGAACATTGGATTTCGTTCAATTTCTTTACTACCCAAAGCAACACGATAAATATTTCTTCCTAACCTTGTCTTGAACTGTATCTCATTTTCATCTTTCTTTTTCTCCTTCTTGACAGGTTTATTGACTATTAGTTCCATCTCTTCTTCTTGCTCCAATTCTTTCATTTGAATTTCACTTCTAACTTTTTGTAACAGTGCGTAGTCCAAACCTTTTACCAAATGAGTATGCTCCATATCACCACCCAAGAATTTTGATTCCTGAATCATTTGTCTCCTTCGTTCTGCAGCATCCATTCCAGATTTAACATCAGGAGCTACAGCTCGATAACCACTGGCCACTGCCAGAGGATCTTCCACTTGATAATCTGGATTTTGACCATCTCGCCTTTCCTTAGCACGATCTCTGTATTTTTCAGCAAGTTCTGCCATTTTATCATCCTCCTGCTTCTTTAGTTTAGCATAAAATATCTTTTTTTTACGACGACGTTCAGCTTTATCTTCTCCTTCTGTTTTTGGTATTGTTTTAAGAATTTCTTGAGGTTTGTTGGCGGTTGCTGAATTAGATACCATGGTTGGCATTGTTGCTGGGGTGGTTCTAGGTGTCATCAGCAACTTACGAAAATCAGCATTTGTGAGCCTATGGGATTTGTCTCCCTCATCTTCTTGATGAGTTTTCTCAGGTTTCGGCATCTTGAATAAGCAAAGTTCAATGCAAGCACCAATAAAAATGAAAACTACTTCATATATAAACTTTGATAACGTTTATGCCCTATTAAACTTTAGCCAGGTTTTACAACGATCAGCAAAAGTCATCACGCATCACCATACCTTGCGTAACACACTTTCATTTATTATTGTAACAACAAAATTGAAAAGGAAACATTTAGATTCTGCTTAGAAAAAATCAATTAATATAAAAATCATAACATCTTACGAGAACAAGAAAAATTGAAAAACTTTTGGAAAAAAACTTTGTTGTTGTTGTTGTTGTTGTTTTTTAGCATCTTGCAGTGCACCAGTAACACAGCACGGGCATCCGGTGGTAGGTACTTTACATACTTCACCTTCACCAAGCCATGACTTCACTCTTGCCCGCTTGGCTGGCTTAGCTTGTCCATCGGCTTGTCGTTTTGTGGGGGTGGGGCTATATCGCCCTAGTGACAGAGACGTAAAAAGAATTACATATCACTCTTATTGAAGGCAGTAAAAATATTAAAAATAAGAAGGGTCAAAGTTTTTCTTTAAATTTGAAAAAAAATATAAAAAACTTGTTAAAAATAATAAAATGAGTAGGAGTAGTTGCCCAAGTTTAGGAAGTACTGGGTAGTACTACAAGACTTTCCCTGCGAGTGTGGTCACATTTTCACAAAAGAAGATTCCAGGTAAATGTAGAAATTTAAAATTTTCTTTTTCTTCCTCAATCGACTTGAAGAATCTTCAATGTATCGACATGGTTAGGTATTGTACTATACCACATTTGAACATTTTTACGGTCTCCAAAAGACCTTATTCCTATTTATACTATGTCCAAAGTCCAATCTCAATGCCTCATTCAGAATGAAAGAAAAAATTAAGTGGGTAGGTAATAGGTAGGTATCTGTATCTACTATCTAACTTGTATATTGTAGTAGATATCATTTCATCCGGTACTTATAAAAAGCTGTGACTGTATCTGCTATATGGTTAATAATAGAAAATAATCGTGTAAGTAATTCTAAGATCACAATGATGTATCATGTAGTGTCTATCGATTTTTTTTTCTACCAATGCTGATGTTAAAACTTGGAAAGAAACAAGTGTTTATAAGGACACAATGATAATATTATTCCAATTGATTACTTACTTTTTATTCTTTTAACCTCCAATAATTGATGTTTATTGAAAGTAATTATTTTCCAATCAACTATCAACAGAACAATTAAAGATTCGTTGTTTAACTTCAAAATCAAAAGTAATAAGTGAAGTTAAAAAATAAAAATAAGAAATATATTTAAAAAAAAAAAAAAATTGTTCAACATTTTTGTTCCTGACGTTATTTCAGTACGTTGTTTTCGTTGAATTTCTCCACGGACAGCATCCGTACAATACAAACGCGACATGAGCTCGTTAGTTCAAGTTCAAGTAGCATCAAATTTTTCATTTATGCGATTATAATTTTAAACGCTCAATTATCTACCTAGAAAGGCACAAGTTTGATCAATTAAAGAAATACAATTATTATAAGATGATTAATAGAAACCTTGCGACGAATCAAATATCTATTATGAGGTTTAACTGATATTCATTGGTAGCCTTCTTCTTTCCCAAGTGAAATAATTAACACCAGCTGAGCTGAAACACCAAGGTTTATTAATTTAATAAATAAACCATAACTAACAACCATACCGCCAATCATTCATTCATTTTTACTAAAATATCTTAAACAAAGTTCATTAGCGATTGAAGAAGGAAAGACTCTCGTCATTTTTATTTTTTTCAAGTTTATGTAGTGTTCTCGTTATTTTTTTGGATGATCTTATGACAATTGCATTATTTTTATAATTTTCAACGAGTGAATTTTTAAAACTCGAAATTTTTGGTGTATTTTCTCAATTTGTTTTTCATTAAGTAAATACGGATATTTTATACCTACACTATGTAAGTAATGTACTAATGTACAGGGTGTCTCAGATTATCGAGCACCTCTATCGTTACTTTCGAGCAAATC
>FIZV01035748.1:0-11424 GCA_900050545.1 Trionymus perrisii | reverse complement strand
ATAAATGAAAATTACAAAATGTAAAAATTATAAAATACAAAACTTGAAAGAATGAAAGAAATTGAAATTAAATTTTAAAATTTTAAAAAACGAAAAAATAAATAAATACGAGTAAAAAAAATTTAAACTGAATAGAAAATTATTTAAAATTGAAACGAGGAATAAAAAATCGATAAAAATGTCCAAAAATCCTCAAAAAATTATAAAAATGGAATTACATTGAAAAATTGAAAAAATAAAAAATTTGGAGGGCGTGATTATACGAAAAAAAATCAAATTCAGTAGGAAGTACTGAAAATCAAGAATAAAATAAATTGAAAAATATAAAAATTTTAAAAATTGAGAAAACTAAATTTGTGGGAAAAAAATGGAATAAAAAAATTACTGAAAATTGAAAATTAAAAATTTATTAATAAATTTAAAAAATGAAAAAAATTCGAACACAGAAGAAATTTAATCAGGTAAGTACATAAATCTAAAAGTTGTAAAAAATTAAAGTGAGAGAAATGAGAGAAATTAATGAATTAAAAAAATTTAAATTTCGAAAAATTTAAAACATTTGAAAAAAATAGAGGTACGCACAACAAAACTTTAAAAAATAAAAAATGGGAAAAATATGGAATTAAGCAAAGACATGAAAATGTCAAAAATTGCGATTATGCTCAGGGAATGAAAATGATCAAACATCAAACATATTTAATAAATTTTTAAAACAGTTGAAAATTTGAAAAAAATTTTCAGCTGCAAAATAAAATTGGAGATAATAAATTTAGAAAAATAAATAAATCGAATCAAAAATGTCTGAAAATTGAAAATAAAAATTGTGAAAAATCGAAAACATGGAAAACATTTAAACATTTGACGAATTTTTCAAAAACTGTAAAAAACACAAAATTTTATAACATTTTTGATTTAACATAATAAATTTTTTTCCCCCAAAAAAGAAAAAAAACAACTGGAATTAGCTATAGCAATAATGAAATATGTATTATTCCAAAAAAAATTTGGATTTATGTGTACTGGGTGTTCAAAAAATTTCGACGAAAAATGGAAAAGCCATCACCATTGACGGATTAAAAATTAAATTTTTTATTTGAAAATAGAATCTGAAAAAATTTTAATTTCTCTTTTTAAAAAATTGTCATTTAGCCCCTTCAATTTCTCAAAATACTTGTAATGCTCATTTGTAATCACAAATCTTATCTGGTCTACCTTGAAAAATGACACCTGTGTAGTGTGTAGTGTACTACCTATCTCAATTCTTATCGTACTTCCACATTTTTTTCATTCCGATTTTTTGTCAGTCCATTAAGAAAAAAAATCAATCCTCTCTCTCACATCAAAATACTAATCTGACACCGGACACAATTTAGTTCTTGACAGTAGGTATAATCAGCTCGAGACGGTCGATAAGAAATAACAGAAGTTGGTCTACGCGATTATACTTTCATTAGGAAGGAGAGGTAAAAGAGTAAAAAATTCACAACACGAGATTATCTGCGTAGGTCTGGGTACTTGTAATACATACTTTTGTACTCGACTAATCCTACATTGTACAATAATTGTGCACACTTGTATATAAACAAGCCAATGTCCTTTTTTTTCGACGCGCACGACCTTCGAACCTTCAGACCTTCTCCTTCTCTAGTTCTCACAGGCCGCTAAATGAATAGATTTTTAATTTGAGAAATTTTCTTATACGACTTCTGCAGTGGTGGTCCCTCCGCTGCCGTTGTATAAACCGCACGCAGGAAATTGACTAGTTTACGAGGCGATGCATCGATGCAGCGAGTACTTCGCAATAATCATGTAAATTTATTCAAATTGGCCGCAAAAATTTCAGGCTTGTGACGATTGCATAAAAGTTTTGGAACTTATTATAAATCCTGCTAACGTAAGTACGGAAATTTCACCGTTTAAATGACGCGACGGCCGACGCTGATGACGACTTTCATAAGGGGAAATTTTTCGTACAATGAAAATTACGAACATATACTACCTATTCGTCGAGTCTATTGCGTAACCGGAGAAATAACAATAAAACAACATAAAAAATCAGAATTGTAAACGAGTGAAAAAATATACCGCCATTGCGACGACCGACTGTTAAAGCCACCGTTATACATAATTTTACACATCGACGCGAAAATTTGTATGTAGGTATAGTATATAGATACCTAGTACCTATACCTACCTACTTACGCCGAAAGAATAAATTAGCGATGAAAATTTCGTCCAATTGTTTCAAAGAACCGGGCGTAAATATTTTGTGCCTCTTTCTAAGGTCATTTCCAGGATACAAGGGTCGCGGCCAACGACCACAATGATTCGAGAGTGCTCATTGGCAAATTTCCACGTATGAAATACGAGCAAAAAGTAATTCGTTGACATAGATTTCAAAGGTATCAGGTATCCCTATTGTTCTTTATTTTAGGTGAAGAACGAATTAGCTCATTTTGACCAAAGCGATATGAAGATTTGCCAAAATGAACTTACTGTTGCTTGCGATTCTAGGAAGTCTGCTGCAAATAAAATTATACTAAAATAGGCCGCGTAATGCTTCGTTAATATCGAGTCGTGCTGTGATAATTACATTTTTCAATCGGGTTTAAAGTAGCTCCGCCAAAAAAATTGGCGTGCTTTGACGTTCGCCCAAGTATTAAGAATGAGACGTTGTTTCGTTTCCTGATTAGAATTTGTGTAAGTGTCAGCTGTGGGTGCAAGGGGGAGGAAGAGGTCTTTAATATCTTAACAAAAAACCATTTCATATTTTTCATTCTTAAAATTCCAATTATTTCACTAAGTACATATTAATTCGATTCTTTTGCTATCTTTAATTATCTTGACAAATTTTAAATAGTTTGCGAGCGATTCGATTAAAAATCTAAACAAGGCGCTCGTGAACGAAATAGTTACTTATGTGAGAGAAAAAACAAGATAATACGACAATTCAATTTCGATTTTCGAAAATATGAAAATCGAACTCGAGTCATCGTCAACAATTCAATCGATAATCTAGGTGAATCATTCGCGAACTACAAAATTTTCAATGACAAAAAAAGTCGAGGGAGTGATTTTTATTTCAAAATTATAGCAAATGAACAAAAAATTTCAAGTCGTTCGTGAACGATTCAACTGACAATCCAAGTGAATCATTCGCGAACGGCAAATTTTTCAATGGGAAAAAAAGAAGAGATGATTTTTATTTCAAAATTACAAGAAATTTCATCAATCGGCCACACAAAAGATTCAATTGTATATTCAAATGAATCATTAAAACAATGAACTGATTTAAATTTAAAATTACGCGAAAACTCAATAAAAAATTCTATTTTTTTAAAATCAACATTCTCAGAAAAAAATATCAAAAAATAGGATCTTCATTTTTTTGGGGGCGGGGGTGGAAGGTGGTTCAATAAAAAAAATTGGGTAAAAAATTTCTTCAAATAATTCTTCATAAATGAATTCAAATGTTCTCATTAAAAATTTTTCTTAGAAAAATCTCAAACAAAAAATTAGTGATGAAATAAGATCGATATTTATCGATACGTATCGATATATGAGGATATCGATACAGATCGATATTGCGTAAGCCGATTTCGATATATCGACGATTTTTAAAAACTATTCAGAATTGGATTAAAATTTGAATCTGATGTATTTTGCAGGGTGTAGTCCAGTTAATAATCATTAAATCCAGTTTCTAAAGCTATGAAGTGCTAAAAACGGGGGAAAAAATAGATTTTGAAGAAATACTTTTCATAATCGCCATTGCACTTGCAGTAAATGAGTAAAATGGTGGGAAGGTGGGACTTTTTTTTTCGTTTCGATATATATCGATACGTATCGATGTTTTGCTTTCGATATATCAAGAGTATCGATATTCGAAAATATCGATCCTATTTCATCACTAACCTATACCTGTATACGTATCTAGGTATCTTCTGCATACATTACATATGTAGGTACTTCAATTTTCTACAAAGACGCGAAACAAATTTTTGTATTTTATCCATTTTATAATTGAAGTTTTGACGATATATGTAGGTAGATTTAAGTAGGTACCTACTAGGTACATGATGACGTTATCTAGGTACTTACGTTCGCCGTGCATGTGTGTTCCGATATTTGAATCGTTCAGTTTGAAGGTTTGAATGAATTTTTTCAAATGTTTTTTAACGTGCCTGTAGCAATCAAAAGTCTAAAAAATAGGTTGGTAGATAGGTAGGTAGGTATAAATTTTGAAGTCTTTCTACGTTGCTAAAAATTGTACTTAGCAATAAAAATACTCAAACGGGTATACTTAACTCATTACTTGATGGTTTGCAGATCGCGTATAGGTACCTAGACCTACCTAGACCTACTAGCACCTAGTATACTTATGTAAGTATGTATTTGCACTTAGATAGGTATGTAATTTACTTTGTTAGTCTTACATTTGGAGTTACCTGCCGCGTCGTATTTTTCTAATTTTGTTTCCTTATTTACGATCATTCTTAAATTGCTTTCAGATGATTATTCTACTACACAACTATGTAGGTATGTGGTTTGAATTCAAAGTACTTCTAAAATCATTTTTTACTTTTTCAGCGGTTATATTGCCGCTATCTCCGGATGGTTCGTACTTTGCATCTCTTTAAATTCTAGTCCTTTATTTCTATTTACAATTTTCTAATTAGGTATCTATTTACTTTTGTGACATTTATTTTACGTTGTGTACTTTACTTACACCTTGCAATATGCATAGGTCCATAGTGCCTACTAGTACTACAAATGGTCCCGTCAAGAGAACACCTTCGCCTGGTGGATATTTTCATGTGATCTAATAAAGCATGATTTGGATCGAGATGAAGTTTTACTATATCAAAATAAAATTTCCCATGATCCGACACTAACAAGAAATTACGACATTGACATTTAAAAAAGTGGCGATTGGTTTCAAAAACGCAGCGATCTATTTAAAAAGATTATTTGAAATTCAATTTCATCGATAACTTGAGAATTTTGGTCGGTTTTCCGCTTTACTACTCTAATTACAAATGAAAATTCATCATTTCTACACCCCCTGTCCCGCCCAACAATTTACGAGTAGGCATTATTATAACAAAATCTTCCTTTCGTTTCTAAATCGATTCGAAATTTTCGTTTTTGTTTTTAGATTGTTTTGTTAAACTTTCAGCTTGAAATTCATTTTTTTTTTTCAATTTTTCTTTCTCTTTGTAAGACTGATTTTTATTCTGTTTGAAGTATCATCTGTGTTATTTATAAGAATTTAAAAAATAGATCTATTTCTCGACTAGTTTTGAACTTTTCGTCAAAGTTTTGTATTTTCCCCCTCCTAATCAAATTTCTCATCGAGTGATTTTAAAAAAGGAATGCCATCGTGTAATCATTTTTCTTCGCACTTGGAATAGAAATGTAGTACTTAATGCAAACGTGAACGCACAAATTTTTTAATCTTTCAAAAGATGTGCGGTTGAAATGAAAAGCAACGAATGGAGTGTGTAGACCGTAAATATTGTTTTATATTGAAACATGAATGAATACTTGCAATATATCTACTTGGTTTTTTCTAAGTAACTTTACTTTATGTTTTTTTTTTCTTTCGTAAATGTTGATGAAGTCGTTGTATTAAATTAAGAATACCGATGGTGTATTCGAATTGTTTTTAAAACAAGAGACAGAATTTTGTGTACGTGCCTATTTTTTAAAGGCGTATAAAAAGCAGTTAATTACTTTTTTTTTTTACTTTAAACGTTATATTATCGTAAATATAATTCAGTCAGAGTCAGCGTTAAGATTTGTCGTTCAATCATTTTTAGTCGGTGTAATATTCTGTTCGTAATGTATAATGAACTGAATCGATGAATGAATAAATAATTTTAATTAACAATATCGTTTTTATTTTACCGAATAAGCATACGTTATTCGATTTGTATTGTAACAAAGTAAGTATTTATAAACGAGTACTTATCTACAATATTACGAATCACAATCACAGATTATATGTCCCTTTAAATCTTTTTACATGCCATCCCACCAAGATAACTTTCCTAAACCGGGCTCATTTATGCTACCCTGAAAATGGAAAAGTAATAATTAACACCCATTCTCAAATAAGACGAAAATTCATACCAGATATGATTGATACAGACGATTAACAAATAAGGTGTCTTGTTTTCTGGAGTTGATTTAACTTCGTTAGTTTTTACTTCCGGAGACGTCTCCATGAATAATTCGTTCATGATTCGAAATTTGATTTTTTCTCCTGCGTGAAAAATATTTAAAAAATTAGCGTGGGTATAGTTAGTGTGGAGTGTAATTTATTCATTGTATGTACAATATTAATATTCCGTGTCTAATAACTGCGAGCACTCACCCGGATCCATGTATAAGTCATGTTTTTGACCATCGTTTTCGTATTCCCATATCCAAATTTGTTCCTCTTCATCGAACTTGGAAGGATGCTGTAGGCACGAGGCTGGTATTTGTATATCGTCAAAAAATCCCAAAGTAACTACAAATTATATCGTTATTTGAATCGACTTTAAGGGTATGTAATCTGTGAAACTGATGAAGTAATCGTAAACATGTGCATACCTTGAATACCTTGTTGAGTACAGCTCTTAATTTTTCCAATTACTATTTCACTCATGAAAGGTCTGAATACAACGAATCTGTACTTGATTTTTGTATGATGAGCACCCTCGCCGGGACATATGAAAGATTCTTTGATCTCTAGAAAATCAAATAGCGCGATACAAAGACCCACATTCGGAACAACCTGCGAATTGGAGTTTCTTCTTCATTAATTCAACAGCGAGTAAAGTTTCAATAATATCAGAAAGTTACTTTGTTCGATAGCTTCTTATTCAAGGCATCCGTTAAAGACAATTCCAATGAATCTCCGAACGAAGATGGTTTGATTTTTACCACATCTTCAAACTCTACCAAAACAAACATTTTCTCGGGTACTTATTTCCAGTGGTTTTTACTTGACAGGTTTCAACCCATAAGCACTTTTATTTTTTGATTTCCATATTTGTATTCCAATTTACAAGCAGGCGAGAAGAAATTGGTAAGAAACCGAAGAAATCAAGCAAGAAACAAGCTCGAGTAAATTAATTTTTATTGATGATAATGATGAGGCGGTGATAAGATTGTTTACTATTTTTTCTGATTGTTTCTGACGTATAAAAATAAAAATTCCCTTTGATATAAAAAATTACAACAGCAAAATTGAATTTTTTTCTCCACTTTTCAGTTTTTAGAAATTAATGGGAAAAATAGGAAAAAACAATAGTTTTTATTTTATTTTATTTCGCTCCATATCTATCCTAAATTCCTAAATGGTCCTACTAAGTACTCCGTACTCCTACACTACTTTCCTCGAGCTTCCTGTCCGCGTTGTGTTTACGTCTTTCGTAATAGGTATTTATTTTTCAATGAAATGGTAGCATTGATATTTGATACTGATAATAATTTTTATTTATTTCATTATTTTTTTTTTATTATCAACAAAATGCGTTGCAAAGTGTAGATTAGTGTAGAACAAGTGTAGAAGATAATTAACGAAATAACGGATTACTCATCGAGGCTAGAAAAGTCGACCCAGTCGACCAGAATTTGGTGATATAACAATTGGCGCAATAATTTGTGTCATCACTTTTGAGTTTTAGTTGTGATTTATTCAATATATTGACATTTGTCAGAGTTTCAAAGTTAAGATATAACACCTATCATCAATGAATCCTTCAGCTCCTCCTCACATGGAACAGCCGCCTCCTTATTCACCTTCCGATCCAAAAATACATACTCCAGGTAACATTACTGCTTTTAAAAACTATTTCGATTATAGAATAAGAGATGAAATGAAGCCTCACTCTCATTAACTTTTGTTCATATCTGTTTACTGTTTTTGCCTTAACAGGAAATACACAATACCAACAATATGGATACCCTCCTTATCCACAACCACAGACACACGCTTATCCACCCTATCCTCCGGCTCAAGCTTCTGTTCCTCCTCCGTATAGTTGTGGTTCTGGAACTCCTCTAATAGGTCCTGCTACATGTCCCGCTGGTACTTATGGGACGAACGTCAATATACAAACGAGCGAAATAGTTTTCGTCGGCGGTTGCCCAATTTGTAGGGTGAGTAGCTAAATTAAAAGTGAAAAATTATATATAAAACCGACGGTATATTTGTGCTTAGTTGTAATAGTAACTGTAACTTAACGATTGTATTGCACAGGTCGGTGTCTTGGAAACAGAATTTTCACTCGCTGGAGTTCTTTGCGCGATTTTATTCTTCCCTCTTGGTGTGTTATGTTGTTTGGCTATGCGTGAAAAACGTTGCAGTAACTGCGGAGTTGTTATATCTTAGTTTCAATCATTATGAGCGCTGGTTTTTGGAACGATGATATATTTGACGTACAACATGTTTATTTTTATATTTGTACCTTTTTATTTGTTACATTATTTATCTCGTGCGAAAATTTTCATTTTTATTCCTTGTCCTTATTCGAACTTATGTAGTTGTATTCATTTTATTAAATAAATTATATTCTTACAATCTCGTATGAAATACGTGTACGAGTTTTTATCTCATCTTCAAAATCAAAAGTTGAATTTTGTAGTTATCGATGGTCTGTGTTAATGAAAATTTCATTAGACTTGCATGTAATTAGATAAGTTCCGTCAATTCTTTCGAGGATATTTAACAACGAGATTCATTTACTATACAGACATGTTTTCATTCGAAGCTGAGTTGTCGTATTTTCAAAGTTTATAATCGCATAATTACTTCTATATCGAGTAATTTTCCGCTTCAACGCAATCTCTGGTAGAATGAGAAATATTTGTCGCGTTTATCGGTCATGATCACTGATCAGCTAATAACTGGTCGTAATTGTTATTTACGTACGCTCAAACGATATTTGGCGGCAAAAAGAAATGCTACGTCACGTTTGATTCAATTTTGTAATCCCTTCTGAATTCTGATGGAGAGAAACGAAGATAATATGAAAATGACTATTTTATTTATTTAATCTGTTGCATCCAACGTATAGCGATGACTTTTTTGAATACATTACTAAAGTCTTCGCGTACGAAGGCAAGCTAGGTCTCGTAATTTACGAACCGAAATGCGAACGCTTTTTTGCAATAAAATACAGTAACAAGATAGGTATCGACTATCGAGGCTACTTAAGAACGACGATATTTTTTCAAACGTTGTGGATTCCACTAGAGGAATACAAATAGGTAGGAGTAAAATTTGGTTCCCGGAAATTCGCAATTATTTTAATTATGGTTTGCGTACGTTGTGCTGGTTGTATCTACATTACCTACCTATGTAAATATCTATCGTACTGCATTCGCGAAATGTAAAACGTAAAACACGAATAAGAAGAAAAAAAAATAGAAGACTACGACGAAAAAGAGGTAGATAATAATCGTGACATTGATAGAGGCATCGATGGCGGTCTTATTATACTGCATCAGCCACGGTCAAAAGGGAAAGTCTGGACTGCGGGAAGATATAAGTTGATATTAATCGATCATTATCCAATGCCTCTGCGCGCCCGATATAGATGGTATAATTATTGCAATTATTATCGAGCGTTAGTTCTGTTTAGCTGACCTTACCTATAAAACGGATTAGAAACCCCGCAAATGCGTTCAGTTCGTGATCATCTTCGATCCTAATATTTGCACCATTTTTCATTTCACTTTTTTGCCGCCTTTGTAATTTGCATCATGCCGATAGCTGCGGATATCACTGTAAATTCGATATTCGGTTCAGACAATCCGAATCTAATCGAGTTTAAGAGTCGTTTTCTGCTTGATCTATGCGGGTTTGAAAGTGCGCCGGATAAAATGCTACACGACAAGTTTTTTCGCGATTGCGTAGACGTTGTTCTGGAAGAAGCTGTTTTCAAAGGCAGCGACAGAAGGAGTCGAGTCACCACGTGGAAATCACCCGATGATTTGCAAAAGATCATCGATTTTTCGCTGAGGAATTCTCCATCTACGCATGAAATCTTACTGCAATTCATCAGAAATGTCATCAAGTACAGTGTTAAAACCGGGCATCCTTACTTTATGAATCAGCTATTCTCCAGGTGAGATGACTATTTTATACGTACCTAGACCTACTACCTACCTATGTATATATAGGGTGTTCCAGACCTATGGTAAGGCCTTCTAGCCAGTAACTGTGCAACTCATGGCGAGTCCATGTAAATTGGTTTGCATACCATCCGGACTGCAGGGGCAAAGTTATGGGCTTTGAAAAAATTTTCGTTTTTGAATTCGCTCAAAATTTTCTACCTTGCGTCATTCGAGTACCGTGATAGGTAGGAAGTTGTACTCTGCGGCGCTGGATAGCAAATTTTGTCTAGAATTTTCTCATTTGCTTGATCACCTTGCCAGGTGGACAGGGGGGAGCTGTACGTACCAAAATATTTGAAAAAACGTGTTCAAAAGTAATTGATTTTTTCGATTATTTCAAAAAATCAAGAACTTTTTTCCTATCAACATAACTTCCCACCTATCACGGTACTCGAATGACGCAAGGGAGAACATCATGAGCGAAATCAAAAACGAAAATTTTTTCAAAGTCCATAACTTTGTCCCTGCAGTCCGGAGGGTATGCAAACCAATTTACATCGACTCACCATGAGTTGCATAGTTACTGGCTAGAAGGCCTTACCATTGGTCCGGAACACCCTGTATAATTTCATTTTTTAAGAATGAATGTTTTGTTCAAAAAAAATAAAAAAAATAATCAAGTTGAATTTTTTTTTAAATTTTAATGAAAAAATATAATCTTTTGAAATAATGATTCCTCTTTATGTGAATTTTTTTCGTTTTCAATGCTCAAAAAAATATAAAGCATTTCTCTTTTTCTATCAATAAGAAATGGTTATTTTGTTGCTTGGAAAATCACAATTTTTTTTGTTTAAAAAAGTTACCACTTTTTTGTAAATTATATAATCGCAATATTTAAATTGAAAAAAGGATGAATTTGTTTGAGCGGAAAATGAAAAATTTTTGCATAAAGAAAAATACTCAATTATTATTTGAAAAAAAATGAAAAAATGAAAATTTTCAATTAAGTAAGTATTTGGTACTTTTATTGTGAAAAAAATTGTATAAAAATAACTGATGTTATTGAGTATAAAATGAAAAAATTTTTGTAAAAGAAAATCGTTGTTTGAAAAAGGTCAATTTTTTGTAAACAAAAAAAAGAAGGGTTCTGATAAAAAGGTAAAAATAGGTATTTCAAAGTGAAAAATAACTTTATCTTCTTGCAAAGGCAGAGCTGTAAGTAATTGAGTTTGAGAAAAAAAAAAAAAAAAAAAAAAAATTTTTTTCTCTTTTTGCATAATTTTTCAAATAATTTAAAACAGTCTTAAAAAA